>CACSLK010030614.1:1322723-1336665 GCA_902706635.1 Striga hermonthica | reverse complement strand
ATTTTTGAAGTATTAATAAATTTATAAGTTGATACTCCATATAAAAAATGAACTTAAATTTATTATTTAATACTGATTTACAAATAAGAAATTAGTCCTAATTTATTTATATACTAAATTTTAAATGTATTTATAAAAATATATTGAGTATAATATAGTCCAAAATAGTAATTAGTATGTTTATAATTCATGGGTCTAAAAATTTAATTTTAAGAAATATAAAAATATAAGTACAAAATATTTCAATATACGAGCCTAGATCGATGGACTCCTCGCCTTTCGGTTTTACGAGCCGATTAGATTAGACTAGATGGTGTTTAATCAACTAATCAATTAGAATGGACAAAATCCCACAAAAACGAATCAAATTCAATTCAAAATCAATTGGAGATTCAAGTGTCACCCTTTAATAATTCTCAACATTCAAGCAAGATAAATAAAATCCTATTTAAAAACAACTCGCATAAATTGAATGATCAACAAGCACGATAATCATAATCAAAACCAAAACATCATCCCCTATCCATAGCAATTGGGTTTAGCCACTCATATTCAATCCAACACAAACGATCTCAACAATCAAAGAAATCATATCCATGAATTTAACGAAAGTAAAAACTTACGAATGATGAAGATCCTAGTCTTGAATCCAAATACAAGCTTAATTCCTAAAATAAAAATGAAAAACTTCAAAAGAAAATCAAAGATGGAAGATAAAGGCTTGGAGAGAAAATGCTAAAAAGAACGACCAAGGACTTCCCTCTAGGGTCTGGGAACAATATATATTTTATAGGACTCAAAAAATCGAGCCAATATGAGAGAAAATGAAATAAACAAAAAAAATTAATAACCGCCCGCGACCAGGCTCTAGCGGTGCTAGGGCCCCTTAGCGATGCTATGGGTCGCGGGTCATTGGTGTCTGAAATCGTTAAGGGCACACTTTGCTGGGAAGCGCCGCTAACCTGGCACGCTGGGTCTAGGCTTGGTAGCTTTGCGCGATTTCGCGTATCCGGTTCATTTGAACTTGTTTGAACTCGGAATTGAGTTCTGTTTTTTCTTATATGTCGCCAATGAACCGTTCTAATTAATTATATTTGCCCGACCAATTAATTCTTGAAATCCTATCCATCTGAAACTTCCGACCTGCACACCAAAAACGACAAGAAAAATGGAGAAACCAAAAAACGAACGAAAAAACAAGAAAACACTCAAATTGAAAGAAAACATGAAATAAACTATAAAGAAACCAAAATCCAAAGAAACAACCTAAACGGGGAAACATAAAGGCAAAATAACAACGAAAAACACAACAAAAATGGGACAAACAATGGTCGCGACTCAGATGATGTGTGGGTAGATAACCTTGGTAGCTAAAGTGACGAAACATGAGACATGAAATAGTTATCATATTCGACAGAATATACTAAAGAGCGTATTGTGACAGTTGACAACTTGATGTTGCCAATCTCTGACAATGACGATAAAGAATCGGCCAAGGAAGATAAGTTGAAGACGAGCTCACAAGTCACGGTCAAGTCAACGAGTATTGGATAAGCGTA
Organism: Striga hermonthica; assembly: GCA_902706635.1. Taxonomy (NCBI): domain Eukaryota; kingdom Viridiplantae; phylum Streptophyta; class Magnoliopsida; order Lamiales; family Orobanchaceae; genus Striga; species Striga hermonthica. The sequence continues at coordinate 1,335,106 of CACSLK010030614.1, read as the reverse complement.
TAAGATCAATCAAGTGTCAAGAGCCCATAAGCCCATAGACCAGCGAGAGTACGAGCACCAAGCCCAAAGCACATGAGAAAAATATTTACAAGCTCAAACTTATGTGAAGATGCATTTCTCGATGTAAGGTGGCTGAGAACAACGAACGAGCAAAAGTCGACATTGAGGAAGAGTGTTAAACTATCAACACCTCATTTTGGGAAGGACCCGGAAGCATCAAGAACAATCTGAAAAAATGTAGAAGGTCGTGGAATATTTTGGAAGGTTCCAGAAGCATCTAGAACAACCCAAAAAACTGTGAAGGGTTCCGAAATATTGTAGAAGGATCTAGAAGCTTGAGGAAGCTAGTGGAAAGACGTAGAAGATTTGAGAAGGAAATAGAAATTAACAAGATTTATGTGGATAAGTCGAGAACATTGTAATCCATATTAGTAAGTGTTGGAAAGGTCAAAAAGATGCAAGAATGTTAGGAAAGTCCCTGAAGTGTAGTTAGTTGTTTGTCCCATTTTTGTTGTGTTTTTCGTTATTATTTTTCTTTTCTTTTTTCCCCATTTAGTTCTTTTCGTTCATTTTTAGTTCGTTTCGTACTTTATTATGTGTTTTCCTTTATTTTGAGTCTTTAGGTGTTTTTCGTTTGTTTTTCCTGTTTTCTTTTGTGTTTTGTCGTTTTTGGTGTGTAGGTCGGGAGCTTTGGGTGAATTTTCTATTCTGGAAAAATTGGTTTCGAGATCATAGTTGAATAGATGAGTTCGTTAGCTACGCGTAGGAAAAAACAGAACTCAATTCCGAGTTCGGATGAGCTCAAACGAGGCCAAAACGTAAGATGGTGCTGTGCAGCCAGTTTTTCTTCCCCGCGGCCGCGACCTTTTCTTTACCGCGGCCGCGGCGAACAAAAATCTGCCAGGTCCCAAACTTCTGCGGAAAAAATTTCGCGGCCGCGGGACTAGTCGCGGCCGCGGAGCTGTTCTTCACTGCGGCCCGCGAGACTCTCCGCGGCCGCAGAGGGCGCAACAGGCAGCTTTTTAATAGCAAAATTTAGCTTTCGTTGGGGACATTCTCCCCCTCCTGGGGACGAACCTAGGGCAATAAAACACGAACAAAAACTCTTTTCTCTTCCCTTCTTCTTCTTCTTCTTAGATTTTCCTTTTCTTTTCATCTTTCTCTTCCATTTTTCTTCTTCTTTTTCTTATTATTCAAGATTAAGCTTGTAATTCAAATTCAACATTTGGAATTGCGACTTATTGTAAGTTCTTCTCTTTATTTTTAATTCATGAATAATAGTTGAATTAAAAGAGATGATGGGTTGTGTTGAACTGATTTTACTTAGACAATTCTTGTTGTTAGGGATAGGAGATAATTGTTCTTGTTTAACGTGTATTTGTCGGGCTTGAATTGTTCGTTCTTATGTGAGTTGATTTAATTCGAATTGATAAAATCTTGTTTGATTGATTGATATAATTAAAGAGTGACACTTCGATTCTACAATTGGGAACAATTGAATTGTTGATTAGTTGAGTTAGGTTTTGTTGATTCTATATAATTAGTCGATTAATTCTCTTCTAATTTAATTAGCGACATTTAGAACCGAAAGGGGAGAAGTCGTAAACTTAGGCTCGCATCAGGTAGATAATTTCGTAATTGAATAGCCTATAGGTCTTGGATTGAAATACGTGCTTGTCGATGACCCGTCCCTTGTTACGAAAAGTTATTGGGATTGGGATAATTGGCCTGTGACGTATGCTCGAGTTTGTTCGTCTATGTTCAATCCCTTGTTATGAAGAGTTATTGGGAGCGAACAGCTGGATGTTTAAGCGAGAGCGTCAATCTTGAATAGAATGATTAATGTCTCGGTGAGCAAATAGAACTTAAATTAATTGTCCCCGATTATTTAGCTTCTCATCTTCGTTTCATTCACATTTTTAGGTAGATTATTGCTTTTATCTTATTTCTTAGCTGATAATTCATTCCATCCTCTATTTGATTAGTATGTTTAGGATTTATTTTGCTTTTGTGTGCTATCGATACCAAAGCTGATTTTCGAACCGCCTTCCTCGAGAGATCGACCCGGGGAATGAATTTTTCGATTCTGTACTCTGTAAAAATAAAAATAATTTGCTACAACAAATTTGGCGCCGTTGCCGGGGAAGGCATGTAGGATATTTGGTTTTGGTATTGATTTTTTTATTTCATGTTTCTCTTTATTTTGTATTTTTCGTGTTTTTGTTCTTCCTTTTGTGCTTCTTCGTTTTCTCTTTGTCTATTTTGTTTTTGTTTTATTTGTTTTCTCTTTTTTGTGGCTACGCGTAGTTGTTATGTCTTGTTGTCACGTATAATGAACTTCAATCACGTGTACTCCTCCCTGCACTTCCCCTCTTGGAACAATGAGCCGAGCTATTCCGCCGGGTACCACACCCAATCTTATCCGTACTCTTTCGAGCAGTGCTGGCATCATTTTCCAGTTGAGAAAACTTATGAGTCCCACAATTTTAACGGGAAGCTCGACCAAATTCTTGATTTCATAGAGTCCAAATCAGCTCGAGAAGAAGAGGCCCCTACAATGCCAAACTCGATCTCATCCTAGATCGATTGATGGCCCAAGCAAAATGAGAGGAGAATATTGAGCTCAGATGTGCCTGTTTGAGCGAGAAAGTGGAGAATCTAGCAAGGCGCATCGACTCTATCGAGTCCCAGGCCGATGAGCCCAAGGTTGTGGACCCCCATCCAGCACCCTTGCACTTCAATGAGCTAGGGGATGACTCTTCGGGCTACAATGCCAAGCTTGAACTTATCCTCGATTGGATGATGGCCCGAGCAAACCGAAAAGGAGAGATTGAGCTCGGATGTGCTCGACTGAGCGCACAAATGGAGAGCCTTACTACACGTCTCGACTCTATCTGGGAACAAGTCGACGAACCCCACATCATGCTTGATATTCAAGCCCGTGTCTTGAAGCAAATGTGCAAGGCCGAAGAAGAAGATGACTTGCTCCCACGAGCCGAGAATGATACATCAGAGGAGGAGGGCAACTCACAAGTCCCTCTTCCCACCTTCGAGTTGGAGCATCCATCTTCGAGGCCGTTGCACTGTGTTACGAAGTGGGGAGCATTTTGTTCGAATGGCTCCACAGATATCCTTATAGTCCCGGAGGGTGACGACAGAGCTCGCGTGGGAAAAGCTCTGCGTCTAGAGTTGGGGATTTCTCGTGCTCGAACCCATTTCATCCAGAATGCAGCCACCCAGATCCACAGTGCCAGCCTTCTCGCCACAGTGCCCATTCTACCACTTCTTGAAAATACAAAGGCGTGGCATGACCGTCACTTCTTTCTGGATCCCGGCTGAGTTCTTCTCAGGTTTCGTCATACTAATGACGTTAAACAGTGCTTCTTGGGAGGCAACCCAAGTGATTTATCGCTTTCTTAGATATTTTTCTTTTTGCTTTTTATTTATCTTGGAATAATGGGAGTTTGGAGTTTCGTGATTTTCTTATTGGCAGGTATGAGTTCGCGAGGCTGAGCATCGGCGAGCGGCTTGCACGTAGATGTTTATTCTCCTCGAGACATTTTCGATTTGCACACCCTTTTCCCCTTTTATCTTTTTGAGTCTATTTTCTCCTCCTGTCATTTCTTTAGAGTCTTGTGGTAGTTGTTGGTGCTGGTTCATGGTATGAAATTGCTAGGCCCTTTATTTGACTTCCTTTTTTGTGTTGAAGCAATGAGACGGTATGAAATTGCTAGGCCCTTTATTTGACTTCTTTTTTGTGTTGAAGCAATGAGGTCATTACCTCATTCTAAGTGTGGGGGAGTCTATTTAGATTTTGTATGCTTTTGCATGCTTATGTGGTGGACCGGTCTAGTTCTAGTTCTAGTTCATGGTATTGGTGGATTATATGAATTGATGATAAATGTTTCATTAAATTGGGAAGTTGTGATGATGAACGTGTGGTCATTGCCTCGGTATTTGCTTGATTGCTTTGAGTGACATTTATTTGTCTTGTGAGGTTTTGATCCTTACTCTTTTTCTTGTGAGATGTTGGTCAATTCTTGAATGATTAGAACTTGCCTTGAGTTTGTCTGAAATAAATCGACTAAAGTTTGAAATTGCGAAAATGATTGAGGCGTTTTGTTTGATTAGCTCTCTTTACCCTCGTTCTTTGATCCTACACGTTATTTTCCCTAGTAGCTCGTTTGAGCTTTGAGCCTTTTTCTTGTCAGTCGTACATGGAATGTATTTTTTTGACTGATTTGGTGATGATTGGTGAAAATGGTGTCGTTGTTGAATGAGGTGAATTGGAGTTGCATTTTATTTGCTTGACCCGTTAAAAAAAAAAAGAAAAAAGAACTTGAGAGCTCACAAGACGATTCGAATGGATTCTGCTCCTCTTACTAGTCGACTCACGTTGACGGGTAATGAGCATTGGGAAACTACTGTAGGACACTTGGATGACCTCCAATGTTTAAACCTATAGATGTTGTCCTTTCGATTCGTTTTTGTTAGGAAGAAGTTACTCTCCAAAGAAGAATAAAATAAAATTAAAAAAAGAAAAAAAAATAAGGTTAAGTGACGATGTTGCAACATGTTCTGAGTATTTATGTGTTGTTTGTGGAATGTTGGTGGACGGTATGTGTGCTAGCTTGTTGGTTTGGATGAGTAGCTGACATTCGAGTAGTCTATTACTCGAAAAACTTGGATTGATGATTTGAGCTTCATATCCATATATATATATATATATATATTCGTACCTTTACCTTAGCCCACATTATAACCCGTGAAGTCCTTTTGATTCGCATATCTTTTGAACTTTGATTGTTTTCGAGTAATTTAAACGATAGGCAAGCATATGTTGAAACTTGAATACTGACCAACTTTGAGCGTACCTATGACATAGTCATGTAAGAAAATGAGTGAGACATATATGATAATCTTTGTTTTGAGAGTTTGTCATTTGAAGGCCAAGTTAATGTTTGAGGCATATGATTGTACGGTCGTTGGAATTCGACTCGATTGAGTTAGGCATTTTGAGGCTCTTCTTATTTGAAACCATATCTATGTTCGTGTCTTATTTTCTGTTCTTTTTTTTTTTTGTTTGGGACGAACAAAGGTTCTAGTGTGGGGGAGTTGTTTGTCCCATTTTTGTTGTGTTTTTCATTATTATTTTTCTTTTCTTTTTCCCCTGTTTAGGTCTTTTCGTTCATTTTTTTTCCTTTCGTACTTTATTATGTGTTTTCCTTTATTTTGAGTCTTTAGGTATTTTTCGTTTGTTTTTCCTGTTTTCTTTTGTGTTTTGTCAATTTTGGTGTGTAGGTCGGGAGCTTTGGGCGAATTTTCTCTTTACGAAAAATTGGTTTCGAGAGCATAGTTGAATAGATGAGTTCGTTAGCTACGCGTAGAAAAAACGAAACTCAATTCCGAGTTCGGACGAGCTCAAACGAGGTCGTAACGTAAGATGGTGCAGTGCAACCAGTTTTTCTTCCCCGCGGCCGCGACCTTTTCTTCACCGCGGCCGCGGCGAACAAAAATCTGCCAGGTCCCAAACTTCTGCGGAAAAAATTTCGCGGCCGCGGAGCTGTTCTTCACCGCGGCCTGCGAGACTCTCCGCGGCCGCGGAGGGCGCGACAGGCAGCCTTTTAATATCAAAATTCAGCTTTCGTTGGGGACATTCTCCCCCTCCTGGGGACGAACCTAGGGCAATAAAACACGAACAAAAACTCTTTTCTCTTCCCCTCTTCTTCTTCTTAGATTTTCCTTTTATTTTCATCTTTCTCTTCCATTTTTCTTCTTCTTTTTATAATTATTCAAGGATTAAGCTTGTAATTTCAACATTTGGAATTGCGATTTATTGTAAGTTATTCTCTTTATTTTTAATTCATGAATAATGGTTGAATTAAAAGAGATGATGGGTTGTGTTGAATTGATTTTACTTAGCTAATTCTTGTTGCTAGGGATAGGGGATAATTGTTTTTATTTAACGTGTATTTGTCGGGCTTGAATTGTCCGTTCTTATGTGAGTTGATTTAATTCGAATTGATAAAATCTTGTTTGATTGATTGATATAATCGAAGAGTGACACTTCGATCATGCAATTGGGAACAATTGAATGTTGATTAGTCGAGTTAGGTTTTGTTGATTCTATATAATTAGTCGATTAATTCTCTTCTAATTTAATTAGCGACTTTTAGAACTGAAAGGGGAGAAGTCGTAGACTTAGGCTCGCATGAGGTAGATGATTTCGTAATTGAATAGTCTATAGGTATTGGATTGAAATACGTGTTTTGGTCTTGATAAGTGAAGGGTTGTATTTTGGGCTATAGTGTATTCTGTAAATACTTTATTAATCTAATTAAATAATTATGTTAGTGTCCACTTGTTGTGAGAGTACCCAACCCAACAAGTGGTATCAGATCCAGACGAGTTAGGTTTGGCATTGGTTGAGGTACGAGTTTTTGTGTCGAGCTTCTTAATTGTAATTTTGCAGTTTTATACTGTGAAGTTTGTGTGCAATTTAGTACTGTAGAGTGTGTGGCGAGTTGATTGAGTGGAGCCCTAATGGGAGACGTTCAAGTGGTCGGAGGTATCAAGAAGCTTAACCGTCAAAATTAGAGCACGTGGTCGACGTACATGGAGTCATATTTACAAGGCCAATATTTGCGGGAGATTGTGAGTGGCAGTGAGGCTACACCACTGGAGGATTCTGCAGCCTTGAAGAGATGGAAGGTTAAAGTTGGTAAGGCCATGTTCGCTCTCAAGACCACGATCGAAGAGGAGATACTGGAGCACATTAGAGATGCGAAGAAGCCAAAGGACGCATGGGACACATTCGTGGGGTTGTTCACAAATAGGAACGAAGCGAGGTTGCAACTTTTGGAAAACGAGCATCTATCTATCACGCAATGAGACATGACGATAAACTATTATTTCGCTAAGGTAAAGTCTCTTTGTCGTGAAATCCCTAATTTACATTCTTCTGTTGGTATGTCGGATTCTCGGGTAAGGAGAATAATCATTCATGGATTGAGTCAAGAATATAGAAGTTTTATTGCTGTTTTGCAAGGTTGGCCGACCCAACATTCTCTTGTAGTGTTGGAAAATTTTCTAGCTGACCAAAAAGCGTCAGCTAAGCGAATATTCCAAGCCTCATCCAAGAATGATGAAGAATTTCTTTTCGTAAAGAATATTAAAGCTCGACATAATGAAAAATTGTCATTAGATAAAAATAAACGACGTCGACAATAATGAAAACTAAATGAGTGCTCATTTAGGGAAGCCCAAATGAAAGAAAATTTGAGCGGGCAAACTCAAAAAAATAGAAGATTTAAAGGGAAATGTTATAACTATGGAAATAAAGAATACATAGCGAGGAATTGTTGGTCGAGAAAGAAACCAGAAGGAAATGCAGTCACATCGGATGAGGCACACAAAGGTGAACATGAATGGGATCTTAAAGCACTGTAAGCTGTAATTGGAGATGAAGAAGTTGGTGAAGAAGTCGAGATGGCTTTAATGGAGATGGTCGATGAGCTTGTCGACTCCGATGATGAGTGGGTAGATAACCTTGGAAGCTCATGTGACGAAACATGAGACATGAAAGAGTAACCAGATTCGGAAAAATATAGTGAAGAGCGTACTGTGACAGTTGATAGCTTGATGTGCCAATATCTGTCAGTGACGAGAAAGAATCGACTAAGAAAGATAGGGCTGAAGACGAGCCAACAAGTCAAGGGCAAGTCAACGAGCATTGGATAAGAGTAGTGTTGTTGTATGATTATTAACAACGATTTTATGTGGAATTAGCAATGTGTTTAAAGTGATTTGAACGTAAAGCATGCATCAAAACAAGGACAATGGCCCCGGTCCGAGGTGAAAGGTGTCGGGCGTTTTTGTATATATGTCAATGTTCAGAGGGTGATCTCTGTACAAATATTAGAATCTTCTATTTATAGTATCTTTTTGGGCCCGTATCTCGAGGTGCACGACCGCTTTTTTGTAAAGTAGATTTTTGGATGTGCGGCCATGTGAGCAGGGCCCACTTAGATGATGAGATTTCTTATGGTATTGAACGTGTTGCATGTGCGCCTTGTCACCTGCTTTGGGTATGGTGACCTCGGTTTATAGTGACTTCGGTTTTCAAAGGGCAGGTAGGTTTTCTCCACGTCGGGCCGGAGTTCGGTCGCAATACGAACAAAGTGATCATGGCTTAGGCTAGTACCAATAATGACTCTTTTAATACGTGATTTCGGGTGAATAATTGTGGATTACCGGGTCGGATGATAACAGAGAGGCCCCCGGTGTTGGTGAGCATATGGTAGTGATGGTCGCTGACACTGTAAAATAAAAAAACGTCGAGCTGGTAATACGCCGCGAGTCGAACGTGTCTTTACCGGGGTGCTCTTATATTCGGTACTAATCGAAGTGAGCAGTGGATTCCGAGGTGATGGTTGTTTTCCCGAAGTGAGAACACTTGTGAATATTTTTTGGACGAGTTATTTGACAGCACTTGCGAATATTGTGTATTAATTGTGAAGTACGAAGAGTTGCGCCGTAATAAAAATAGGTAACGACCATATTTATAGGGTGACACGTGTGATGTAAGGCCTGTCAGGCAACAGGTCGTGTCGCTTGAGATTATCAGTTGCGTCGGTTGCACGCGCCTCTAACTGAGAACCTTAACGGTCAAAAATCATAAGGTATAAATAGGGTTCTTGGGGAAATACGGTCGGATTTTCTTCCTTTGCTTTACTCTCAATTTGTCTTCGAAGCTTTTTGATGTTTTTCCTTCCTATCAATTAACTGAGCGACTGCGATTTGTTTTTCGTGTGTGAGCATCTTCGAATTCTTTGGTAAGCCGTGCTTTTCAATTTTTTGTTACTTTTGTTTACTTTTGATTTCGTCTCTGGTCGAATGGCATTAAAGGGTAAGGCCGTTGCAAGTTCGTCTAGTACCGATTCGATACCGCTCGATATGTATCATGATTCTAAGTTAGTTGAACTGGCCTTCGAATATTATCGGTGGGACCTGATGTTGGTGAGGCACATTGACATTAGACCGAATGATGAAGAAGGTGACAACCAAGTGGAGGCAGATGCACTAGTATTGGAAGATCATTGAAGATGACCGGTGAGAAAGTAGCCGGAGTCGGATGTTGATTTTGAGGGTGAGCCCAGCATTTTGACGGACGCCGACGTGGTTATGTTGCGGGAGCAAATTCGGATCCCGCCGTCGGTAAAGATTTTTGCACCATATCCAGGAGAGAGAATAACTTGCCCTCCTCCAGGATGCGTTGGTGTATTTGCTGAGAGTCTCAGATCGGGACTGCGGTTTCCATTACGGAATTTGATTACGTAGTATCTTCGCGGTTGGGGTTTGCCTTTATGCCAAATAACGCCGAATAGTTGGAAAAAGGTCATCGGATTGATGGTTTTATTGAACGAGAAGGGCTGGGATCTCCCTTCATATGATGATATCAGAAGCATTAATGCATTTAAAAGAGTCCGAATCGGAGAGATGCAGAGACCTCGTGCTGCTTTTTCGCCGGGGCTAAACCTCAACACGGTCTTAAAGTTGGGGAATTGATCACGGACATCCCAGAGACCCTTCACGGTTCTAGGAGGAATGGCTATGGGTTGGAGGGGAATGGCAGTCGGAGGGTTTCTTTCACGAACCTCGGATTGACGGGATGACAATTCCCATAAAAATTCACTCTGGAAATAGTAAGTTCATTGTGCTATATTTGGTTTACTTTTCTGATACCGTGTTTTTTTGTGTACTAACAGGTCGGACCTTTTCATATTTGTAGAAAAAGGACCAAAACCGAAGGAGCTGAAATTGAGTCCAGAATTTGGTGGTCGGTTTCTTGTGCTTGCGGATCTGGACGAGGAACTTCGTAATTACAAGAGGTTGGTGGTTGATTCGAAACTTGAAGCTGTTGGTTTATCTCATGGAGTCTCGACTTCTGAATTCACTCTGGGTAAGTAGAGCGGTCTTATCATTTATAATTTGGACTTCGGAATATCTGTAGTGATTGTGATTGACTTTGTGAATTTTTCTGTGGGTGTAGTATAATATCCATTGCTTGGATTCTTCGCTTACCGCACCGTTAAGGACGCCAAAGAATTCAGGCGTCGCTTTCCAAATAAGGACCTTCAGTCGAAGTTTGGTAAAAGTCGAGATTTAAGGTTAACCGACGCCATGAAGAGGGATTTGGTCAAGACCTTGGTGAAGAGAACTGCAGGACGAAAATCAGCCAATGTCGGAGCCGGAGCAACATCAGTGGTCAATTTAGAGAGTCCGAAGTCCCATCAGGAGGAAGTGTCTACGGAGGTCCCAACAGTTATCAATGCGGCGGCAATCAACCAAGCCGAGCCAGAAGAGAATCCGGTGAGAAATGAGTTGGTTTTGGCAGAATAGGCATGCGCCGAGGTGCTAGTTGAAGGGCCGGAGAAGCAGCAGTCACCTCCGAAGTCTCCAGAAACTCCGCAACCGATGAAGAAGAAAAGAAAGTTGGTTAAGATGTCTGTCGGAGAAGCTTTTACCGCCGCAGAAGGGAGGTCGAAGAAGAGACATGACTCCGATCGGCGTGATAAGGGAAAGAGCGCCGACGAGTCTCCTCTGTTCGAGAAGTATTTTTTGTCTATTGATGAAGAGAGGGTGGCGAATTTGAATGTGCCAAAAGGTGTTGTCGAGGAGTGGTTCACTACATTCCAACCAGTAAAGATTCCTCACATGTCCTCGAGGATCAGGATGCCAGAAAATGCCATAAATGCTGCCCGAGTTCCTCTGATGGCGTGGCATCCGAGGTCTGAAGTCGGAGTACCGTCTCTGTTAAGCGTGCACAAGCTTAACTATGCTAAGGCTTGTATGGGTAGATTTAGTGAGCTTGGTTGCCGCTGAAGACGATCATAGGAGAATTGCCCTCGCAACTGGAGAAAAAAAGACACACTATGGATTTGAGAGAGGATACTATTGTCTCGTTGCAGGAGAAGGCGGCTAAGTCGGAAGTTGACTTGAAAGAGAAGATTGCCGAATTTAATGTGCAAGTCGAGGTTGCCCAGCGAGATATTACAACTCTGACTGACGAGAACAAAACTCTGAAATCCGAGGTCGATGAATTACCAAGTCGACTTTCTTTTGCTGAGCAGCATGCCAAGGCGCTCGAGGCTAAAGCCGAGGAAGCAAATGAAAAGTTGTTGAGGAAGAAAGCTGAGCACAAAGAGACTCGCAAGAACTGTGCCGAAATTCAAGCTCTTATGGCCCGGGCCCAACGATGCTCACCAAGTCGAGGTGGACAAACTTGAGAGGGAGAAGTCGACTTATGGGGAATTCATGTATGAGAATGGCCTACAGGTAGGGAAGGAGTCGGCGGCTGTTGCTGTAAGTCAACTTAATGAAGGGCATGTTGAAGCAGCTACTGACGTCGGAGTTAGAAGTACATCTGTCGGCCCCGACTTAGAAATGGAGATGAACACTTGTGTGAATCTAGGGTGGGTGATTGAACAGTGTAGCGTCGTGTTTTACGATGTCGATGAAGTCCGCTTCTTTTTGTTTCACAAGCTGGAGAAGTACGGCTTCGACATGGAGATCAAAGGCATGCACATTGAAGCCGATGACGATGAAAGAGAGTTTTGTGCCAACTTGTTGGGTCGAACCGAAGAGTTCACCAAGAAGACGAACCACCCTCCGTTGACCAAAGAACGGAAGATCTTCTCAGCCGTGCTTATGTGAATATGATTCTTGAGGGCGAGAAAGAGAAAAGGGAGGAGTTGGCTGACAATTACATCGAAACGCTCACCGACATTGTCATCGAGCAAAATTTGGAAGCTATGTCTCCGGAGTATATTCAGAAATTGGTCGAGGCCTACGCCGAAGAGAAGGCCAAACCTAAAGAGCACGAGGTCGGAGAGGCTGAGGCCGTCCTCGAAGTGGGCGAGGTGGCGAAAGAACCGACATATCCACGACATGAGTTTGTCCCAGTCACTGATGCGGCTATAGAGGCAGCGGCGAAAGCAAAGGAAGTCTTCGTCCTTGAGCAACTTCATGATCAGATGCTAAAGTTGACCGGGATGGAAGTCGGTGAAGGCAGTGGCGTTGGCTGAGGTGAAGAAGAGAAAGACGAGGCTACCTAAAGTTCATAGACTTCATGTTTTAGTAATTTAATATTTTATTACTAGTCGGGGTGTCAGTATGTTGACATCCTTAGTAGGAAATGATGATGTAATATTGTCTCTTTAATGAATATGAACGACTGTGTTTTGTTCCATTACAAGTCGTTCTCTTTGCTGTATAAACTTAGCAATTTTGAAACCAAGTGTGATGAACTCGGAAAAGATATAAGATTAATGTCACAACCCGGGTTTAACTTATGAAGGTTGTTGAAACAAAGTAATTTTGTA
>CACSLK010030614.1:1279816-1295073 GCA_902706635.1 Striga hermonthica | reverse complement strand
GGGGGTATGAGGTGGAGGAGGGTGGAGAGGGTTAGGGTATGTAGAGAGAGAGATCTAGAGAGAGGTAGGAGCATGACAGGGGCTTGACAAGAGTTATATCTTCTTTAAGTTAGCATGTGTTCTTTAATGCCTTGTAAATACTTCAAAGATTTCTTTGCAGCATTTAAATAATCATTCAGGGATTACTTTTGTATTTGCTTAACGTACCAGCAACAAATATGTAATCAAACCAAATACAGGTTCGTCTCGCTTAAGACTCCTAATCATTTATATCTAAGGAATTTCCTCCATCACTTTTCATTCCATTTCGCCTTTCGGACATTTATTTTAAACTAAATGTGTCCCTTTTATGAATTGGAATTATACAGAACAACCATCCATTATCTCTCAAATAAAAACTTTTATGGGATGAACTTTTAGTCCTAGTAATCTATTCCAAAATATTTCTATTCCAATTACCAAGTACGTTTCATACACATCCTTTATTTCACAATTTTCAGAGAGATAATACTTTAATTCATGCAACATGTCCACATTATTAGCAACTATAAATATGTCATCGACATACGGAACTAAAATAACAAATCTACTCCCACTGACTTTAATATAGATACACCGGTCTACGGTAGTCTCTACAAAACCATAAGCAGTGATAATATCATTAAACTTAAGATACCATTGACGAAAGGCTTGTTTTAGTCCATATATCGATCTATTCAACTTACACACTCGCATTTCATTTCTTGTGATCTAAAAAAACTTTTATTAGTTCATGTAGATCTCCTTTTAAGATTATCATGTAAAAGGTGAACTTAATGTCCATCTGATAAAGTTCAAAATCATACAGAGCCACAATTACCATTATAATTCTCAAGGAAACTTTCTTGAAATGAGAGAGAATATTTCCTTGTAGTCAATGTCTTCCTTTTGGATGTAACCTTTATGAATAAGTTTAACTTTATATCTTTCGATATTACCTTTAGAGTTATGTTTGGTTTCGAAAAACCTATTTATACACAACTCTTTTAGACCTTTCAGGTAATTCAACTAAATTTCAAACTTTACTGTAATCCATTGACTGTAATTACTTTCATGACATTGATCAACTTTTCCAGAATTTTTTACTTTTAATGGCTTGAGATTCATCAACCAAAGGTTGTTCAATAACTCTGATTGTTTGTGATGATTCATTATCAAGTGAGTTTGGATCATTTTGTTATTCATCTAAGTTATATGACAATAATGTAAATAGAAGAATAACAACCATTAATGGACTCTCAGGTTTGGACTGTTCAACCCGAGTTTCTTTGACATCTAAACTTTGTGGTCCCAAACTCCCACTGATTTGATCATTTTTAATGAATCGAGCATTTTTTCGCAATCAACTATTCTCGTACTATGGTTAGGACCATAAAACTTATATCCTTTAGAACTTTCCGGATAGCCAATGAATAACCACTGGTTGTCCTAGGATTAAGTTTCTTTTTATATGGATTATATACTTTTACTTCTGCTTGACACCCCAAACATGAAGATGCCTCAAACTAGGTTTCCTGCCCTTCCATAGTTCATAAGGTATTTTAAGAACTACTTTAATAGAAACCCAATTTACCTAATATGCAGCATCTTTAACACATGCATCCGCATAGAAAACGTTAATGTTGAATTACTCAACATACTCCTAACCATACCCTTTTAAGTACGGTTTATCCCCTCAACAACACCATTATGTTGAGGAGTCACAATTATAGTGTACTGCACACAAATATTTCATATCTCAGAAAACTTTGCAAATGGACTAAGACATTATCCTTTTTTATTTAACTTACAATAATATTCACCAATCTTGGGAGATCTCACAACTTTTACTTATTTATCTAACTACCTTTCCATCGTATATCTTTGGATAGTCCAATGATTGAGTCATTTCATGTCGTAGATAAATATAACCATAACGTGAGAAACATTTATGATGGTGATTAAATACTTACATTACCCCATGAAGGGGTGTCGAATAGACCACAAAAATTAGTGTACATAAGTTATAAGATTTTAGTGCTTCTATCGGCTGATCTCTTTAATGTATGTCTAGTTTGCTTTTCTTTAATTCATTCTACACATACAACTTGATCACTAAAATTCAAATGAGAAATGATTTCACTATTCACCATCCTCAAAACTTTCTTCGGATATGTGACCATAATATTTAATGCCATAATAGAGTATAGTATACATTATGTGCACTACGTTTAACCCAAAATTAAATATGAGATACATAAGTAGTTGCACAAAATCAAGCCACCAAGCATTATTGGGAATCTTTAATAAATATGATTCACAACATACAAAACTTAATGTATATCTTTCTTTTCGAATCAATATTTTATTTTAGGCAATCTTTTATGAGGTGACCTAACTTTTTACAAGAATAACACCTCATTTCTTTAATGATTGGACCTGCAAAAACTTTAAGTAAGTCAATCTTCTTTTATTTGCCTTTGTTTCTCATTTCATCTTACTATTATTGGCTCTCACATGAGATATAAAGTGAATTGACTCTTCTTTCATCTAATTTATTCTCGCCACTTCCAGCACCAGTATAGCCTTAATTTGTTTATAGTTCCTTTTATCTTTAATGGTGCAATAAGTTCACCTAGGATTGGCCAAACTCGACAGGTAGGGAGTTTATGATGAATAAAACCATAAATGAGTCTATCACATTCATTCTCATGTTTGCAAGTTTAGCTTATAGTTGAACATGTTAAACACGATACCATGGATGGAACGAAATTAGTTGAACTTTTATAGTGATGAGTTTGATCATGAAACTTTCCACAATGGACTTTTCCGCAATTTTATATGGAGATAACTCCTTTTTTTATTTAGGAATTCTTTTGCATTCTTATCCTTAATGTTATCCGTCTTGATTAACTTCATAAAATTCAGACACAACCTATTTGATCGCTCACACACCCTACGAAGAGTCACCTCTACTTTGGAGCTCTCATCAGTAATGGTTGTAGGCGCTTCATCAGTAATTAGAGTATATTCAAACTCAATGTACCTAATTGAAAATGGATATGCTCGGACTATTCACTGAAGTTCAGCCCATTGAATTTTTCAATAATAATACTTAAGGGAAAAAAAAACTAAATTTAAACACTGCAATCTTTAATACATGCTATTTAATTAAGCTTTGAGAGAAAATTAATGGATTCAGAAATCTTTTAAATTATATATTTAAATATACCTTTGGGCAAATACTTAAATATATAATATACTTGATTGATGCCTAATAGAAAAGATCTTTAACATAAATTATAGGTATTGTGATTAATTAACGGTTATTTTTGGACAAACACACTAATTAACCTAACTATAATTATAATTTCTCTTTTATATATTAATCCTTACTAGAGATTATAAACAAACTTGAGTCAACTAGCGGCTATCTTTGGACAAACACGCTAATTAACTTCACTTTAAGTATAACTTCTCCTTTTAATATTGATCCTTAATAGAAATTATATAATTCTGATCAATTAGTGGTTATCTTTGGACAAACGTACTAATTGACCTAACTCTAATTATAATTTCTCTTTTAGTTGTCACAAACTATAAACACATGGTCCACCTTTGGGTGTCCTTTTAGTTTATAACTCATGACATCAATTATTCAAATATATAATTTGAGAGACATTATAAGACATCATTTTATATTTGAGTAACTGATCATTTTATCTAATTTAATTATCTATTCCATAATTTGAACTAGGCCACTTTGTGACTAACTAGTTTCGTTATATAGATAATATAATTAGAAAATAATTTTATTTGATTGTATGTTATGAGATTATTAAGACATCATTAATCTCACAATTAACCATAAGAAAAAAGACCATTCGCATATAATATATTTTCTGTCATTCTAAAATCTCGGCCACACAGTAAATAATTCAATTCAAGAATCCAATTGCAAAGAATGACTTAAAATCCAGCAAATAAATCACGACATTGATTTATTCAAGGGTTTAATAAAAGTATGTTAGAGCATCTCCAATGCTCTAATGTTGTTATAAAATATTTTTTGACAAATGTCAAAAAATTAAATATGTTGTGAACCATGTAGGACAAATGTTGAGTTCACAACTATTAAATAAAAAATTCATCTCCAATGCACAATGTAGTCTAATTACAATATTATCTACTTGCCAAATAATAAAATATAAATATGAATTAATAAAATTAAATAAATAATTAAATGGTTTGAAGATGGTAATAACTATTATCTCTCTTCTCCTCATTGGCTAATTAGAATGTGGAATAGAATGTGGATGAACCACATTCTTCTCTACATTGTGGACATTAATTATGTACACATCATCACAACATTTGTGATCACATTGTACATTGAATGATGAAAAATTGTGATATTAATAAATGTGTTGATTTGGAGTGTAATTTACCACTACAACATTGAGCATTGGAGATGCTCTTATAGCAGAGTTGTAATGAACAAGATCAATTCGTGGCAACTCAAATGGAAAATAAATCACAATCAAGTTTATCTTCTGGTCCAACAAATATCACGAATTGTTCACCAATAATTTTATGGTGAGAAAGAAACTTTAATTCGCAGCACAAAGAATCACATCACATATATGATATATCACAATCTAATCGGCAAAAGCAATTTACGCCGGTATTTAATTGACAAAATAATCATGCATAAACACATGCTCTGATACCACATGTAAGAAATTTAACGGGCATATTCATAAATATTAGGCGGAATTGAATAAACTCTAAGTATGTAATTCTATCAATTCATAGCACATGGATCTTTGCATTAATTAAATTGCACATAGAAACTTACAAAAATCCAACTATAGTCCTTCCCTGTTTTCTTGATCTATGATATTGATACGATCCTCTTCTCCAATGATGGATCCTCTTCCTCGTAATCTCCAATGATTGTTCTCATAATCTCCCATGATGGATTTTCATTCACTATGAATTTTTTCTCTCTCCCGTGTCTCTCGTCTTTTCACAAAGCCCTTGATGTTGAGAACATTATTTTGTATGAGATGGGAAAGAGGGGCATGTAGTAATATATATAGGAGGAGGCCTACAACCCTATTCCTACTAACATTCCCCATGTTCTAACCTAACTTACTGTCCAAGTCAAACATCACAAATTGGACTCTTTAATATTAGAACATTAATAATCTATTAAATATATATTCACCTTAATTAAGTTTGACTATTAATTCAGTTAGGTCTAACTAATTATATGGTCCACAATAATTGAATAATATATAAAATATTATTACAATAACTGTATTTTTTAACCATTCTATCATATAATAGTTATTAGTAAAATTACTTGATCTATATATACATACAGGGTCGCGCTGCAGTGAGAATGGTGCTCAGTGAAATAAATAATAATAATCTTAGCCATTAAATCACACTCATTAAGAGTAAACTAGTAATATCCCAACCATCCACCTCAATGGGACCCACCCCACCATTAACAGCATGCCATTAATTGCACACACGCACACACTGTACATGAACTCCACCGCCCGCCATCATCTGATAATGCAAGCCAGACCAGACCACCGCTATGAAATTAGTCGTCGGCCATCGTCCGCTGCTCCTTTCTGATGCCGTCTCTGCCACTAGTGCCACCGACCGAGGCTATCCATTGCCAGCTTCCAGATTCTTCGGCGATTGCCGATTCAAATTCGTCGGTGCTGCTGCCAGCGACAACGTTAGTGGCGGCGGCGGGCTGGTTGCTGCGACTGGATGTAGGTGGCGGACGACAGAGGCTGAGCAAGGTGAGGTGGTAGCGAAGCGAAGTTGTGGTAGACGGACGATTGAGGTTGAGCGGCGGACTGATGTGGAAGGCGGATGCGAGGTGGCGGTATGTTGAAGAATGATGGTTGTTGTGGTTGTCGACCTTAGAGTTCTCGTAGTGAGTTCTGGACGGGCTGATGGAATCGCCGTACGGAGGCGACTACAGGCTTGTCGACGGCAACGACATGATGGACATGGCTTGATGCGGTGGTGTGAGCTGTTGGTTGGCGGTGATTGTGTGTGTGTTGTGTATGATTGTGTGTGTGTGTGTATATGTGTGTGTGTCCATATCTATTTTGTTGTACTGCAGGATTTCAGGATTTTAAATTTCATCTTTTTTGTATTGTTTTTGAGAATTAAATAAATTTTTGGGACCCATTTGCATTATAGAAATGTGAGTCATTTTCAATTTAAACAATAGGTCAAATATGTAATTAATAAAAATTTATAAACAACTGTTATTTCTTATCTATTTTCTTAATGCATATATTTTATTAGGCATTTTGAATAAAAAAAGAACATAAAATATTAAATAAACAAATTAACATCTTTTATATAATTTTATATTATTAATAATAAATTAGTTCGACTTTTGGGTTAACTGGATTAAATAACGAAATAACTCAATTATTTTGGTTTGATTTTAGGTCAAATTAGCAAAAAAAAAAAATAAATAAAAAAAAATTGCACTGCTGAATTCCTAATTGTATTAAACAAGATGCACTCCTCATTGTATTAAGCAAGATGCACATTAATGATGTCAAGATGCATAACAGTTTTTGACGAAATACACATTATTGACCAGCAGATTGCACAGTAGCGAACGAAAATCGACCGGACTAAAGTTTCCAATTTTTGGATATATTTTCTACATTATTTAAAATCATTGTTCGATATCAGAATTCTTTTTTTTTTCCTTTCAAAATAACCAAACCAACCAAACAACATAAAAAATACTTTTTTTTTTATATTTTTATATAAAAATAATATCTATTTTCAACCAACAAAAAATATATAAGATATTAAATAAAATATATGTGAATCGTAACTTTATGTTTAGAATGTGAATTGATGGGTCTCTCAGATCTGGAGTGAACCGGTGGAAAATCGCCCAGATCTGGAATGAACCGATGGGAATGAGCTCAGATCTGATTCGATAGCCTCCAAACCGTTGCGGAACTGCGAGAACACCTGCAAGAACTCTACGCCGGAGGGGTTTCCGGCGTAGAGCCTCCGACGCTCAAGTTAGTATGTGAAAGAGATGAAGAGAGCTGCTCTAAAAGAGCAGCAACAGTAATGGGGAAGAATGTGGAATGAATGGGAGTTAGGGTTTTGGAGTTACCTCAGCTCCTTTATATAGAAGTAAAACATTTACCTGAAGTCCCCAAAATGCCCTGGCCGACTTACTGGAAATGTCCAAAATACCCTGGTCGGTTCGCATTCCGTCCACTTCCTAGTCAGCATCTAGATTCTTCCTTATCTCTGGTAGCTTCCTTCTTATCCTCAACAACTGTCCTCCGATATGTTGAAGTGCACTGGAGTCGTCGAGATCTTATGAGCTTCAAGACTTCCTCAGTCGACTCGGGATATCGACCCGAGTCGACTGGGCCATATTCAATTGTCAGTAGATCCTCACGCGTTTGACCGTCTTCCAAGAGAAAATCCACTTGTGGCAGTCGGCATGTAGAAGTCGACTGGGCGAAATGCCTGGACCCTCGACGGGATACCCTTAAAGAATCTGCGGACAGAGTCGACTTCGCGTAAGTCGACTCGGTAATCTCTGAACCACAATGCTATTGAACCGTTATACGATAGTATGGCTATATCATCTAGTCCCCCCCAAAAATTACTCGAAGCGATTCTGAGCTTAAGAGTAAGTTTTGGCGACAGAATGTCTTACTCGAATCTTTTCATGTGTCCTGTCATCGGTTGTTACCTTAGGTCGCACCCACTCGCTATCTCGACTTGTAATGCGACTTGTCTACACCACGAATTTCGAATTGATTAGATAAGTCTGAATCTTTTTGAATTTCAAAATTCAAAAAATAGGGTCTTTGAGCATTGATAAGACATTTTATCTCTCCACCGCTTCGTATTCCGTGCACCATCTCAACCGTTGAATATGACTTTAATCTGAAGGTTAGGGTTTCTCTGCCTTCCCTATAAATACTCCTCCCCTTTTCTCGTCTTCACTTTTCGCACTCATTTTCTCTGAGCTTTCTGTTTCTCCGGCAAACACAGCATCTCCAGTTTTCCGGCACTCCTTTCATTTTCCGACGTTCTCAGATCTTTCAGGACTTCTTCGCCGATCATCATGAGTATGAGTAAGTTTCCTTTGCTTTTCAATTTATCGATGTGTTTAAAATAAGAAACTCTTTTCTGTTCTTTTTTTTCTGGGTAATATGCTTTGGGGCCTGTATGTTCATCGGATTTTCTGGGAATTGTTGGAGAATTCTAGCGGTTTTCCCTTGTTAGATCTTTAGCTGCAGATCTTTTATTCCACTTAAGTGTTTTCGCTTGCCAGTCGTCTTGTTCTGAGGGATTAACCCTTTTTTTTTTAATATAATGCTTATTGCGCTGCTTTTATATCATCGCCTTCTTGTATCTTGTCGCTTTTCTGTTTAGTTATTTGGTTTTCTTATTTCGCCTTATTGTCTTCTCTCCAACCCATTTTGTGAGCTGGTCGAAGTCGAGCAACAGTTTCGACAGCTTCGTAGCTGTTGAACTTGTTTTTCGAGTCGTCTTCTCCCAACCCATCTTGCGAGCTGGTCGAAGTCGAGCAACAGTTTCGACAGCTTCGTAGCTGTTGAACTTGTTTTTCGAGTCGTCTTCTCCCAATCCATCTTGCGAGCTGGTCGAAGTCGAGCAACAGTTTCGACAACTTCGTAGCTGTTGAACTTAAGTTTTTCGAGTCGCCTTCTCCCAACCCATCTTGCGAGCTGGTCGAAGTCGAGCAACGAATTCGACAGCGTCGTAGCTGTTGAACTTAAGTTTTTCGAGTCGCCTTCTCCCAACCCATCTTGCGAGCTGGTCGAAGTCGAGCTGGATTGGATCGTCTATATAGCCGTTTCAAAAAATTTGATATATTCTGGCCATTGTGTCGAAATCGATGCGAAAAGGGGGCGATTGTCACTTCTTCTCGACTTTAAGATACCCGATTTTCTTGGTTACTTATCATGTCTTGCTATCTGGGTCGAATATTTTCATTAATGATTATTCTTCCAAATGAGCCTGACATTGACATTCTCTTTTGAATTTCAAATTTTAAAAAACCCCTACTAGTGACGCGCGTCCCATCAATCGCTGACTCGTCGTATTCTGTGCTTCATCAGGATCGTTGGTTTTCTTGTTGATCTAACGGCCAACATCCATCCTCATCTCCTATAAATGCAATTGAACTTCTTCCTTAAACACTTTTCACCTCTTCCAAATTTTCTTTGCAACTTCCGACGATCCAGCGATCCGAGCTTTTTTTCTCTGGCGATTTTGTTCACAGTTCCGGCATCCTTTCAGACCGTCATGAGTAATATGTGTAAGTGCTCTACTTTCTCTACTATATTCTTTCTTTCTTTTTTTTTTCTGGTTTTCGGGTTTTTCTGGGCCACTGTGTTCTTCGTGTTCTTCAACTTTTTTCTTGAAGGTTCTATGTTAGATCTTCGTATGCATACTCTCCTTTTAGGTTAACTATTAGCGTGTGGCTGGGTTACAGCGTGTAACCTTTTGTCGACTTTTATTATGTCAATTCTTATCGACATCCATTTTTTTTCTTTTTTACACTTTCCTTGGGTTGGCTTTATGTCGATTCACCGCCCTGTTTCCATCAAATCACACCATATTATTCTTCTTCTTTCATATTTTTGTCGACTTAGATGAGTCGACTGTGCTTTGTTTAATTTTGTCTTGTCATGCCTGATCTTTGCTTTTGTTTCTTTTCCTTCTAGCTTCCCACTCCGGCTCATCTTCTGATACGCTCGACAGACTGATTGATAGGGGCCTCAACCAATCTAACTCGGGTTCAATTGAGATAACTGGTTATAGGACGGTCCATGTCTCTCCTCCTTCCTCTTCATCGCGTGCTTCTACCCCCAAAGTCGACTGGGTTGAATATGATCAGGCCTTGTTGGATGGTGGTCTTGTAGAAATAATGAGGAGTCCTCGAGAAGGCTCTCCTCGCCTCGACTTAATTCCTCGAGGTATTCCTATTAGTTTGTTAGATATTCCCGTGTATAGTACAAGCCCTGTACCTGTTTTAATAATTACCCCTCTCGTCGATCCTCGAGAGGTTGTATCGATAGCCTGTCCTCTGGCCAAATTGGCCACTTTGAATCCTTTTTTTTATGCCTCTGCTGCTCAAGTCGAGAGATTTAGGCAGTTTAGCGGGCTTCCCTCCGATTGGGAGTTGATTACCCCAGGTCCTGACAGCGATTTTGCTTACCCTCCTGAAGGTTGCCATACTTTCTTTGTTGACCAAGTCATTTTTGGCCTGCGCTTCCCCATCCAAGTCGAGCTTTTGGAGATAAGTGACCTGTATAGTATCCCAATAAATCAGTTTTCTACCAACGCTCTTTGTATCATGATAGCTTTTATCGTCGTTTCTCGCATAATTCTCCACTTCTTCTCGGCTGAATTTTTTCATTACTGTTATAGTTATCGACTTCAAAAGGGGGCTCATTGTTTGATCCGCCGTTCAGGCGTTACCTTTCTCGACGACCTTTTCTCCAACATCCCGGAGTGGAAGTCGAAATTTGTCTTTATTCGGCCTCCCGTCGGCGCTTATCCTTATGCCAATAATTGGATAAGTGCTAAAGTTGAACAGAATAAACGGTCTCGATCCGAGAACTTCGAAAAACTTTTAGAGGAATTGAATAAGTGTACTTATAGTGCCCGGCGCATAATAAAAGACCGTGAGTTGGTCAATCATGCCTGAATCGTTTTGTATGACGATCTCTCTCGGCTCGATGATCCTCGTAAGCTGTTCAGCATTCCTTACAATGTCGAGTTTTGTTTCTTATTTTCTTCTAACCTTCGCTTTTATTATTTTTTGTTTCAGTTAAGGCACTCAAGCGCTTTGAGGTGAAGAAAAAACAACCCGCTGGGCAGCTAGCCAGTGGGTCTGCCCCTCCTCCATCCGGCGGGTCCGGCGTGAAGTCGACTGCTGCTGCCAAGAAGCCCAAGTCATCGGGTCCCATTGCCCGCAAGAGGCCTCAAGACGCAAGAACCACTTCTCTTCTTCCCGACGACCTTAAAAATTGTAAAGTCGACAAGGGCAAAGAGAAGGTCGTTGAAAAGAACACTGCTTCCGCCGTCACCTACGAGATTGTAAAGGTCGAGATGATTTTTGTAATGAACCTATCTTGAATATTATCTTTCGTCTTCTTTTGCTTGAGTTGTCCTGTACTCGCGACTTTATAGTTTAAATTGGTTTTAATCATGAATTCATCGAGGCTTCACTCATAACTTTCGCAGTCGTAAGTTTATCGACATCTTATGTGTTGACACTTTTCAGTTAAAATGACAAATTGCAATTATTTGAGTCGACTTTGTAGTCGTAGGCTTCGTAGTTCTGCCGAGATTTCGCTCGAGGCATACAACTTTGAAGTTGTTTTAAGTCGACTTTGTAGTCGTAGGCTTTGTAGCCTTGCCGAGATTTCGCTCGAGGCATACAACTTTGAAGTTGTTTTAAATCGACTTTGTAGTCGTAGGCTTTGTAGCCTTGCCGAGATTTCGCTCGAGGCATCTAACTTTGAAGTTGTTTTAAATCGACTTTGTAGTCGTAGGCTTTGTAGCCTTGCCGAGATTTCGCTCGAGGCATATAACTTTGAAGTTGTTTTAAATCGACTTTGTAGTCGTAGGCTTTGTAGCCTTGCCGAGATTTCGCTCGAGGTATACATCTTTGAAGTTGTTTTAGATCGACTTTGTAGTCGTCTTCCAAACCTGTTGTATTTCTTTAAGAAAATTTAAGTATGCGGATAATCGTGGTAAAATGTAAAAAGACAATCCAATCATCAAACATAACATTCATTTCATTACTGAATTTAATTCGAACGTTTTTCAGTACAAAAAGAGGCTTGAGACTCAGCCTTTAAGCGTAAAAGCGTTTATGATGGATCACATGCCAAGATCGAGGCAATTGGCGACCTTCTCCGTCCTCTAGCTCGTATGCTCCTCTCTCGAGAACTTTTGTGACTGTGTAAGGCCCTTCCCAGTTGGCCTCTAACTTCCCGACATGTTTGAGGGCGTCTGCACGCTTGAGGACGAGATCCCCTACTTGGAATCGTCTGGTTCGGACTTTCTTGTCGAATGCTGCGCGCATCTTTTGCTTGTATTCAACTGTTCGCAGCCATGACTCTTCTCGTCCTTCTTCAATCAAATCGAGGGCTTCTTTGGCCAGTTCCTCGTTCTTTTCCTGTTAAAAAAATGTCGACCTGTGCGAACTTAGTGAGATTTCTACTGGCAGGAGGGCATCCATTCCATACACCATACTGAATGGTGATTGGCCTGTCGAGCTTCTTGGCGTAGTCCGGTATGACCATAAAACGGTGGTTAGCTCATCGATCCAGGCTCCCGATGCCTTCTCTAATCGCTTCTTTAGCCCCTGCAAGATGGTTCTATTTGTAACCTCGACTTGCCCGTTGGCTTGGAGGTGAGCGACTGAAGCAAACCTCTGCTTGATTCCCATTTCAAGGCACCATGCTTGGATTCGCTTGCCCTGAAACTGAGTTTCATTATCTGAAATTAATATCTTCGGGATCCCGAATCGACAGCAGATGTTGTTAAATAGGAACTTGATCATTCTCTTCTCAGTAATTTTTGCCAGCGGTTTTGCTTCGACCCATTTGCTGAAGTAGTCGACTGCGACAACCAGGAATTTTCTTTGCCCGGTCCCCATTGGCAAAGGTCCCACCAAGTCGATTCCCCATTGAGAAAAGGGGATCAGATAGCTGATTGTCGTCATAGTTTCAGCGGGGATATGAGGGATCGGGCCATGACGCTGGCATCTTCCGCACTCTTGTACTAACTGCTCGGCCATTCTCCTGATTTTTGGCCAATAATAGCCGGCGCGCAGCGCCTTTCCAGCTAAAGCCCGAGATCCGATGTGAGCCCCGCAACATCCTTCATAAATTTCCTGCAAGACATAATTTCCCTCGTCTTCAGAAATGCATCTTAAATGGGGTCCGATATATGACCTCTTGTATAACACTCCCTCAATCTCGAAATACTTAGTTAGGTATCTAGCGGCCCTTTCGGCTTCCTGCTTATCCCCAGTAGGTATTTTTCTTTGCAAAAGTTCTCGAACCGACATCCTCCAATCCTCTTTCTCTTCGACTTCCATAGCTTCGCCCAACACGCTTCCCTCTAGATGCATGGTGGTGATAAAGTTTCCCATCTTCCCATCATTCGAGCTCGCGATTCCCGCGAGCCAATCTGCACGTTTATTTTCCTCTCGAGGGATTTGCGTTAGTTCAAATTTCTCCAGGCCCTGCACAAGACTTTGGATTTCTTCGACATATTTCATCATTCGTTCTTTTTTGATCTCGCAACTTCCCAACACTTCTCCAACAACTAGCTGTGAGTCGGAATGTGCCACAATTTCTGACGCTCCTCCACCAATTGCGAGTTGAATTCCTTTGATTAACGCCTCGTATTCTGCTTCGTTATTTGAGGCCTTAAATCCCATTCTAATAGCAAAGTCCAGTTGCTCGGCCTCGGGTGATCGAGGACGATTCTCAGACCGGACCCTTTGGCCGCTGAGGACCCATCAACGTGCATGATCCATTTCTTTTCTTCTCCCTTGGTACCTTCTTGGATGAAATCTGCCAGGGCTTGAGCTTTTATGGCTCGCCTCGGCTCATACTTAAGGGAATATTCGCTCAGCTCGACTGCCCATTTAACGAGTCGGTCTGATACCGTAGGTCGGCCCAATGTTTCACCCAGCTGGAAGTTCGTCCTGACTACTACCACATGATTCAGAAAATATGGCCTTAGTTTTCTAGCCGTTATCACCAGCGTTAAAGCGGCTTTCTCGATCTCAGAGTATCTTGTCTCTGCGCCCTGAAGAACTCGACTGGTGTAGTAAATTGGCTGTTGGACACCTCCTTCTTCTCGCAATAACACTGAACTTAGTGATACCGAACCCACAGATATATAAAGCACCAGCTCGTCGCCGGGCTCTGGCTTTGTCAGCAGAGGCAACTCGCCCAAGAATTCCTTCAACTTTTGGAAGGCCATTTGTGCTTCGTTACTCCATGAGAAGGTCGACCTCTTTTTGAGTAATCTGAAGAACGGGAAGCTTTTTTCTGCGGCTCGAGCGATGAACCTGCTCAGCCCTGCAATTCGTCCTGTCAGCACTTGCACATCTCTTATATTTCTTGGTGGAGCCATGTCGAGTATGGCTTTCACTTTCTCCCGATTTACTTCGATTCCTCGCTCTGTGACAATATACCCCAAGAATCGTCCGACTTTTACTCCAAAGGCACACTTGTTTGGGTTCAGTTTCATCCCAAACGCCCTAAGGGTTGTGAACGTTTCCCTCAAATCGTCTGGGTGTGAGGTTGAAGCCTTACTCTTTACCAAGATATCGTCCACATATACCTCGATATTTCGCCCAATCTGAGATTTAAACATTAGATCCATCAACCGTTGATAGGTTGCTCCAGCATTCTTAAGCCCAAAGGGCATGACGACATAACAGTACGTCCCTTTACTCGTCACGAAACTCACCTTACTCTGATCTTCCGGGCACAATGGAATCTGATGGTATGCCTGAGATACATCCATCATTCTTAGTAATTCGCAACCAGCCGTAGAGTCGACGAGCTGATCGATTCGTGGTAAGGGATAATGATCTTTTGGGCAGGCCAAGTTCAAGTCACGGAAGTCGATGCACATGTGCCATTTGTTTAATGCCTTTCTTACCATCACGGTGTTTGATATCCACTCAGGAAATTGGATCTCTTTGACGTGTCCTGCTCGCAACAACTTATCTACCTCGATTTCAATTGCTTTGTCGATTTCTTCACCATGGCATCTGAGTCGTTGCTTTACTGGCTTTCTGAGGGGGTCGACGTTAAGCTTATGCTCCATAATAGCGGGGTCGATCCCCGTCAACTCCTCAGGGGTGAAGGCGAAGACATCCCTGAACTCCTTTAGTAGTGTGATGAGTTGGTTTCGCAGCTCGTCTTTCAGATCTTTCCCGACCTTGGTGGTTTGTTCCTTCGTTTCTCCAATTTGTATCTCCATTAGCTCCCCGTGTGGTTCGAGATCACTACTTCTTGGCCTTTTCTCGCTCATTGTCGGCTTCTTTCCCTCAACTTCTGTTCGTTGGTTTGTTTTCACAGCTATCTGGTAACAAGTTCTTGATAGCTTCTGGTCTCCCCGGGCCTCCCCTACTTTAT
>CACSLK010030614.1:1200834-1213462 GCA_902706635.1 Striga hermonthica | reverse complement strand
CACTGAGCAATTTTGTGAAGAGATCTGCAAGTTGTTGATGAGTAGAGATATGCCTGGGGGTGACAAATCCAGCTTTGTACTTGTCTCTTACAAAATGGCAGTCGATGTCTAGGTGCTTAGTCCTCTCATGGAACACAGGGTTTGCACTGATATGAATAGCTGCCCGATTGTCACACCATAAAGGCACAGGAAAGGCTAAATCAAGATGAAGATTCTTAGCAACATAGGAAATCCACATGAGTTCTGAAACAGTAGAGCTTAGAGCTCTATACTCAGCTTCTGCTGAGGATTTGGATACAGTAATTTGCTTCTTGCTTTTCCATGAAATCAGACACCCTCCAAGAAAGATACAATAGCCTGTAATAGACCTCCTTGTATCCTTGCAAGCTGCCCAATCAGCATCACAATAGGCTATAAGATTTGAAGATCCTCTCTTGGTGAACTGCAAACCCAGGTCCACATGATCATGTAAATATCTGAGCACATGGATTGCTGCATCCCAATGCACACTATGTGGTGAAGCCACAAATTGGCTAAGCTGCTGTACTGCATATGTGATGTCTGGTCTTGTCATGTTAAGGTATAACAACCTTCCTATTAGTCTTCTGTACTGATCTGGCTCTAACAGTGCAACTCCTTCTGTTTCCTTCAAAGTAAGTCCATGAGGCAATGGTGTTACTGCACCTCTACAACCCAGCATTCCCATATCTCCTAAAAGATCCAGTATATATTTCCTTTGGCCCAAGAACATCCCCTTTGTGTCCCTTATCAACTCAACACCCAAGAAGTACTTTGCCAATCCCAGATCTTTAATTGTGAATGCTTTATCCAAAAAATCCTTCAAATCTGCTATCAAGTCCTCACTCGAACCTGTAAGTAGAATATCATCTACATACACCAATATGGCCAAAAATTCTGATCCCTTTTTCATTGTAAACAAGCAATGATCAAATGTGGACTGAATCATCCCAAATGAAGCCAACTTCTGACACAATTCTAAGTTCCATTCCCTTGAAGCCTGCTTTAAACCATATAAACTCCTTACCAGTTTGCAAACCTCTCCATGCTTGGCCTTGGTATACCCTTGAGGTGGCTTCATATACACTTCTTCTGAAAGATGGCCATGCAAGAAGGCATTGTTCACATCTAGTTGGTGCAGACCCCATTCACATTCTACTACCATTGCAATGAACATCCTTACAGTCACCAGTTTGGCTACAGGTGAGAATACATCAAAGAAATCCACTCCTTCCACCTGATTATACCCCTTTGCTACCAACCTTGCTTTGTACCTTTCAACTGATCCATCTGCCTTTCTTTTTATCTTATAAACCCATTTTGAACCTATTGCTTTCTTCCCTTCTGGTAATGTGGTTAACTCCCAAGTGTGATTTTCCTCTAGAGCTGCAAGCTCTTTCTCCATTGCTTCCACCCATGCAGGATGCTTACTGGCCTGTCCATAGTGGCTAGGCTCCTTTTCAAGAGACACATTTGCCATAAAGGCTGCAGGATCACAAATATAGTCAGCTTGCCATTGTGGTGCCCTCCTTTGTCTTAAACCCCTCCTTAATTTGGGCATTTCATCTTCATCATGTTGTATTTCCTGAACCTTTTCATGTGATTCATATGCAGTCTCATCATCAAGATCCTGTACTGCCACTGGCAATGTACCTTTACTTCCATCCCCTTCTGCAAAAGGAAATTGTTCCTCAACAAAGACTACATCTCTGCTAATCATCAAGATGTTGTCATCCAAATCATATAGTTGATAGCCCTTCTTCCCAGCCACATACCCAAGAAATACACATTTTTTTCCTCTTGGATCAAATTTGGATTTATGTGGTGTATTATCTGTAGCAAATGCTAAACATCCAAAAGGTTTCATCATCACATAATCAGGAACCTTCTTTGTGAGTCTCTCAAAAGGTGTTTCCCATTTTATAACCGAGTTTGGAGTTCTGTTAATCACATAGACTGCAGTTAGAACTGCAAATGGCCAGAATTTGATAGGTAAATTACCTTGAAACATGAATGATCTTGCTACTTCCAGAAGATGTCTGTGTTTCCTCTCAATCACCCCATTCTGCTGTGGAGTGTACACACAAGTTGTCTCATGCATTATTCCCTTTCTTCCAAAGAACTCCTGCAAACCCTTTTCAGTAAACTCCTTCCCATTATCTGATCTTATTCTCCTTACCTTGAGACCATATTGCCTTTTCACCATTGTCACAAATCCTTGCAATATCTTTTCTGCTTGTGACTTGTTCCTCATGAGAAACACCCATGTTCCTCTGCTATAATCATCCACAAGGCTGAGGAAGTAGGGTGTATTTGTGATGGCCTCCTCTTTACATGGTCCCCATATATCCACATGGATTAGTTCAAAGCACTGTGTTGTCTTTATGCTGCTGTCTTGAAATGGTTGTCTGTGTTGTTTTGCTTTCATACAGATTTCACAGGTTTGTACCCTCCTTTCAGCACCTTTGTTCTCTTTATCCTTTAAGGCTTCAATGTGTTTTAGAGCACCAAAAGATGCATGTCCCAGACACTTGTGCAAATCTTCCATTGTCATGTTGCACTGCTCCTCCTTTATTATGCTGTCTTCTAGCACATATAGATTTCCAGCAAGTTTGCCAAGAGCAATTATTCTTTCATCCTTCTGATCTTGAAGAATGCACTGCCTTCCATCAAAAATCCATCTCAGATCCCTGTCTCCACACAGCTGCATGACTGAAAGCAGATTATATTTAAAGCCTGGCATATATAGTACATCCTTCAAGGTTATCCTCTCATTGATCACAACCTCTCCCTTCATTTCCACACTCTTTAATGAACCATCTGGTAGGCATATTGACACTGGCCCCTCTATTCTTTCCAGGTTTCTCATGATCTTATCATTGATGCATATGTGTCTACTTGCTCCTGTATCAATTATCCATCTCCTTTCACTTATTCCTTCAACCATGGACAGTGCATAATGCATATTTTCACTCTCATCCATCCCTGTGAAGCTCACAAATTGTGCATAATCCACTTTGTTTGCATTGTTCTCCTTTCCTTTAATGTATCGTGTCAACTCATTCAACTGTTTAATCACTGACTCCAGGTCTCTACCCCTTTCATCCTCTTTGTATCCTGACTTCTGGTTTTGAACATCTGCATTATCATATGTTATGATGTTGTTAGCATATGACCTTCCTTGTTGTTCCCTCAATTCCTTAAACCACTCAGGAACTCCATGAATTTTAAAACATGTTGCAACAGTGTGTCCATGCATCCCACACTTGTCACAAATCAATTTTGCCTTCTCTTCCTTAGTCATCCTCAAACCTCCTCTTCCTCTTCCTCCATTCCACTGACCTCCATTACCTCCTCTTCCCCCAAAATTTCCTCTTCCTTGTGGTCCTCCACCTCTCCCATATCCTCCTGTCTTTGCCATCATTGCCACACTATCAACCTTCTCTCCATATATATTTTGAACACTTCTTTGCCTCTCTGCAGTCAAAGCCATAGAAAAGGCCTTGCTCACACTTGGCAGTGGCTCCATAAGCAAAATCTGATTCTTCAAGTTATCATATCCATCATTTAGCCCCATTAAAAACTGAATCAGCTTGTTTTCAGCTTCATGCTGCAACATCAACCTACCTTTCTCACAGTCACATATTTTCAAAGGCACTATGCAAGCAAACTCATCCCAAAGCCTTTTCAATTTATTGAAATACTCCATTACCGAGCTACTTCCTTGACTTAAGCTAGATATTTCCCTCTGCACTTTATATCTCATAGGACCATTATTTTCACCGTACCTTTGACAAATGTCCTCCCACAACTCCTTTGAATTTTCTGCATAGAGGAACGATCCTGCAATGTCCTTTGTTAGCGAGTTTAGAATCCATGAGAGCACAGTCCAGTCGACCTTTCTCCATGCCGCATACTTCTCATCCTTCAGGTTTGGTTGTTCGATTTCACCATTAATGAATCCAAGCTTTGTTTTAGCCCCTAAGGCTATAATCATCGATCGTTTCCAAGATAAAAAGTTGCTTCCATCTAACTGATGCGAGACAAGCATCATACCAGGTGAATCGGAGCCATGAAGCTGGTATGGATCTGGTTCCGTCGTCTTCGTGTTCGACGACTCTGCGTTTACTGTTAAAATCGGCCATGGATCTTCACAGCAGTCCTTCATTTTGAGCTGGATCTACGTACGGAACGTGGTGAACTCTTCGATTTCGGCTGCGATCTCAAATTTTCCAGAATCACTGCTCTGGTACCATGTTGAAACACTCAGAAATTTGGGGAAGAAATTCTCACCATTTTCGTATATTCAACAAGCTCAAAAGTGTACAGGACTTATATACACGTACACATGCAGATAAAGGAGAAACGACGTCGTGCTACTTAACCCAAACGACGTCGCTGGGAAATCCTAAGCAAAACAGAAAAAAGAAAAAAACGCACTAGCGCTTTTGCCAAAAGATAAAAGGAAAGCTACATGAACATGCTAAAAGGATAAAATGACGATCGACATTGCACTTTCCAACAAAATGAACATGTTATAGAGTAAGATGAACATGTCATAGAATAAGATGAAAATGTTACATTTTCACAAATTAAATTTAGATGAACATGTTCTAAAGTAAGATGAACGTGTTACATAATAAAATAACATGTTATAGAATAAGATGAACATGTTACATAATATAATGAACATGTTATAGAATAAGATGAACATGTTACATGCACAATAAGGTGAACATGTTACATAAATAAAATGAACATGTTATAGAATAAGATGACCATGTTACATAATAAAATGAACATGTTATATAATAAGATGAACATGTTATAAAATAAGATGAACATGTTACATAATAAAATGAACATGTTATATAATAAGATGAACATGTTACATATACAATAAGGTGAACATGTTACTAAGATGAACATGTTACATGATTAAATGAACATGTTATAGAATAAGATGAACATGTTACATACACAATAAAATGAACATGTGACAAAATAAGATGAATATGTATTGTTTTAATCTACAATCTGTAACATGTTCATCATATTTGAAAACATATTCATTTTATTATGTAACATGTTCATTATATGTCAGTATAATAAAATAATTACGAAAAATTATGAAAAATTATGAAAAAACGAAAAATTAGTTTTTATTTTATTTTTTTAATATAAATAATTAATGATATTTTAATTTATGTAATATGTCCCATCTTTTAATTAAAAAAGAAAATTAGGGATGTGAACTACACTCTCCAAATTTCTCTAGTATTCGGGAGTTTTGGGAGTAAATGGGCGCGTGCAAATGTGCCCTGGCACACCTACTGCTC
This sequence comes from Striga hermonthica, assembly GCA_902706635.1. Taxonomy (NCBI): domain Eukaryota; kingdom Viridiplantae; phylum Streptophyta; class Magnoliopsida; order Lamiales; family Orobanchaceae; genus Striga; species Striga hermonthica. Next base: position 1,208,105 of record CACSLK010030614.1, on the reverse strand, counting down.
GCCGGATGGCCCCGATCTCTACATAATTCGAGAATCGAGAATGATAACATCATCAACTCAAAACATTTCAGGAGTCACGTGCTTCAGCCCAAATCATCAAATCACACGCTTCCAACTCACTGCTCCCAGGATTTCCCTAATCAACTGATTCGTCCTACGTGTACATCCACGTGTCACTTTCCCTCTGAATCAACCCCCTCCCCTCCACCCATGTGAAAATTACACCAAAGTCATTATTATTATTTAACGCCACTTATTTAGCATAGCTTTAGCATGTGTAGCAGTGTATATGATAATACCATAATCTTATTCAAAAAATAATATAAAGATACTAAAATCTTAGCCGTTAAAACATCCTCACACGCAGCCAGCACCTTCACCCTCCGCCATTCAATCTTCCTAATTCGCCGTAGCCCTAGAAATTGATCGGAAAACAGAGGAGAAATAGTTAGAGGAACCGATGAATCTCAAGCCGCCGGAGGCTTGGTCGGTCTCCCCGACGGTGAAGTCGTCGGGCTCCAGCAGCTCGATCGTCACGGCGGAGAAGGCTTTCTCCTTCATATCCAAGGGGTGGCGCGAGGTGCGCTCCTCCGCGGACGCTGATCTCCAGCTGCTCAAGAACCGGGCCAACTCCTTTAAGAACCTAGCCGACAGGGAGCTCGAGAATTTCCTCAACTCCGCCTCCAAATCGACCTTCAGCGTGCCCTCGATTACCGCCTCCGCCACTCTCAACCCGGCTCCTTATGCCGAAATCGACTTCGTGAAGAAGCTTCAGCCTAAACTGTCTGAAATCAGAAGGGTGTACTCGTCGCCGGATTTCAACTTCTACCGGCGGCCGCAGATTAAGATCGATTTGTCAGCGATTAAGAACGCTATTGTTGCGGAGGTGGGGGAGGATGATGTGGAGGATGAGAGAGAAAACTTCAGGAAGTGGAGAGCAAAGTTCAAGGAGAGGGAGAGGGAGAGGGAGGAGGGGCAATTTGGAGAATTTTGGGAACCGATGAAGACGTTGAAGTCCAGGCTGAGGGAATTAGAGCACAAGAGTTCCAGTGAGATTTTTGAGGGGATTAGGAATAGTGAGTTTGTCGAAAAATTCAAATCAAGCCTGGTATGGATTTCATGTTTCTTGTTAAATAATAATAGTATTTTACAATTTTTTTATGACATTTTAATTGATTCTGAGTGCTCCAGATGATAAATCATGTGTTTTTTCCTGTTTTTCTTTTTTCTTTTCCTTTTCTTTTCTTTGGTATCCAGAATGATTACATGCTGATTGTTATTAAACTGTCTAAATTGGTACTGCTCATTAAGTGGCAGAGTTTGTAATGATAAAATTGGTGCAATGTTGTGATTTTTACTTCATCAAGTTGGGTTTATAAAAAGCGGATATCAATGTTTAGTCCGTCGACTCCAGCCATGATAAAATGTTATCGTAATAGCTTGTTATTAGATTGCGCATACAATCTTTATGACATATCTTTGTTTGTTGTTTTTTGTTCCAATTTATTTTTGCAGAAAACACTTTGCAAGGATCCAAATGAGTCAAAGGTTAGTTCACTTCTTATTTCTAATTTCACACTTCTTTTTGTCTGGAAAGAGAAGACAAGGTGAGAAGTAAAATGGTTCAAACTGGATTCCCAGTTTATTGCTCGACTTGACAACTAAGGGGCTACTGACTATAATATATAGAAGACTAGTCTTCCATCAAATCTTGAACTCCTTAAACATCAAACCACACATGATGTATCCTAGTGTCTTAAATCTACTAAGAAGATTATATCTTATGAGTTTGCTTCACTGGATTCAGGAAGTTCCGCCCCTCGATGTACCAGAACTGCTGGCATCTTTAGTAAGACAGTCCAGCCCCTTACTGGATCAACTCGGCATTAGCAGAGGTTTGTAGTTTCTATGAGCGTTTCTATTCTTCGTATCTTAACATGCAGATACATTGAGTCTTTTTTTTGCTAGGACTATAGTTATTATTGGTTTTATTTGTCAAAATCATTAACTTAGTTTACTAAAATGTTTTATCTACTTTCCATGTGATAATGTTATTTGCTGTCATATTACTGAAACATAAATGGTACTGCAACAGCTTAGAGTTTGTGGTCAATGGTATACGATAAATTGGTATGAAAAATTGGATCTCTGTTTATATTTGTAGAGTTCAAACAAATCTTATACGTTTTTCTTCTAGGCCTTTGTTTTCTGTCGTCAGTCGAGCATAGTTTGAACTCAAAACCTAGATTTTCTTTCCATGCCAGATGACTCGGAATATCAAAAACCGTGATTGTATCAGTTAAATCAGTGAGAGCTTGGCCAGGCTTTTGTTCCACAATTTATTATTTTTAAATTTATGTGTTTCAGGAATATCGGACAAGATAGTAGAAAGCTTGTGCAGTAAGCGTAAGAATCAGCTTGTGTTACGCTCTTTACCTGCGGGAGAGTCATCTATGATTGAAAGTGAGAACATCAATGATGAGTTGGATTTAAGGGTAGCCAGTGTTCTCCAGAGTACGGGGCATTGTTATGAAGGTGGTTTTTGGAATGACGTTGGGAAACATGGCATGTCTGAGAGAAAGAGGCATGTGGCTATTGTCACCACTGCCAGCCTTCCTTGGATGACTGGGACAGCTGTAAATCCTTTGTTTAGAGCAGCATATTTGGCGAATTCCGCTAAGCAGAATGTGACTCTCTTGGTTCCATGGCTTTGTAGATCTGATCAGGAGCTTGTGTATCCCAATAATGTCACTTTTAGTTCGCCTGAGGAGCAGGAAAGTTATATACGCAGTTGGCTTGAGGAGAGGATTGGATTCAAGGCTGACTTCAAGATATCATTCTACCCAGGAAAGGTAGTTGTTTTGGTCAATTTTTTATTTATTTATATGCTTGTCCTTGTGATAATTGCAGTGCGACATCTATCTTGTTTAGTCTATTCTTTTTGGAATATTTTTCCTGTGAACTAATTTTTGTTGGATCATCTGTTCATACTATCATGTTTTACTTAACAAATTTTGGGGTGTTGACGGTTAAAATATACTTTCTATATATTTAATATAGTTAGAGAGCCATATTTTCATTTTGGTGGTTATGGTGGTTGTAGGATCTAAATCCATATAGATGCATGTAGCCTTCAGTGGTGTTCTCTTAATGTAATTTGTAAATGAGTCCAGGTATTTGTTTAATATTCACACCGAGCTTTTTCTTTGCTCTTTTTTCCGTATACAGTTCTCGAAAGCAAGGCGCAGTATTATACCTGCGGGGGATACTTCTCAGTTCATCTCCTCAAAGGATGCTGACATTGCAATCCTAGAAGAACCAGAACATTTGAACTGGTACCACCATGGTAAACGTTGGACTGATAAATTCAACCATGTAGTCGGTGTTGTTCATACGAATTACTTGGAATACATCAAGAGGGAGAAGAATGGTGCCCTTCAAGCTTTTCTAGTCAAACACATAAACAATTGGGTGGTCAGAGCATACTGTCACAAGGTTGTGGTCTTTCTCGAATTTTCTTTTCTAAAATCTTTCTCATCATCTGTATCACATTATATATTTATAGGGTTTTCAACCAATAGAGGTTAGTCCTTAGTCCTTACTAAAATTTAATATTTGAATGTAGTATTTGCTGCTTAGGTCTAAACTATTGTTTCATTTGGTGTTTTCTATAGGTCCTTCGGCTATCTGCTGCTACTCAAGATTTACCTAAATCCGTGATTTGCAATGTTCATGGGGTGAACCCCAAGTTCTTGAAAATTGGTGAAATAGTAGCTTCCGAAAAAGAGCGCGGGGAGAAAACATTTTCAAAGGGGGCATATTTCTTAGGCAAAATGGTGTGGGCAAAAGGGTATAAAGAGTTGATAGATTTATTATCAAAGCACAAGAAAGACCTGGATGGATTCAACTTGGACGTGTATGGCAATGGAGAGGATGCTCAGGAAGTTCAGAGCACTGCTAAAAGACTTAATTTGAATCTCAACTTCATGAAAGGCAGAGATCACGCAGATGATTCCTTACAGGGGTATGTTCCCTTTACAACATAATTATCATTCAAACTTGAAGCGATTATGATGCAATCTATCTTTCTCGTGTATTGACTGAAGTAAATAATTGCTGGGATCTAGAGCTATAGTGATTTTTAAGCATTTATAATATATAGGCTGTAAATTTTATGGAACAGTTTTAGAAACTTATGACCAGTGTGAACTCCAATTGCAATAATTGTGGCCTGAGAGTAGAGATGCTCCTCCATAGTCTGCACATAGAAGGAACCTTTTAAAAGAAATATTCCTTTTTTCACTTGTGTCTTGTTCTCGTCGTTCTGTTTATTCTGCCTGCAGCTACAAAATCTTCATAAACCCAAGTGTGAGTGACGTCCTCTGCACGGCCACAGCTGAGGCACTCGCTATGGGCAAATTTGTCGTTTGTGCGGACCACCCTTCAAACGACTTCTTCAGGGCATTCCCCAACTGCCTGACCTACAAAACGCCCGAGGACTTTGTCACCAAAGTGAGAGAAGCCATGGCCAGCGAGCCCCAGCCTCTGACACCCGAGCAGATGTACAACCTCTCCTGGGAGGCAGCCACCCAGCGCTTCATGGAATATTCCGAGCTCAACAAAGTCTTGAATAATGATTCGAACTCAGGTGGTCGGAATTCGAGCAGGACCAGAAATGATAGTGGTTTGATGAAATCAATCTCGTTGCCCAACCTGAGTGAAATGGCCGATGGTGGACTTGCACTCGCGCATTACTGCCTGACGGGAAATGAATTTCTTAGGTTGTGTACTGGGGCTATACCCCGGACTAGGGACTATGACAAGCAGCATAGTGATGATCTTGGTCTCTTGCCGCCCCAGGTGGAGAACCCGATATACGGCTGGTAGTTGTTAGGTGCGCACTAGGTGGTATTGTAAACTCCATTGTTTCGCGTTGTGTAAAGATTAGATATTATGATGTATCTATAGTTTTATGTGTTCGCTACCATGCTGGAGGAGTCGCGTTTTTAACTGGCACGTGCTCATGAGTCACCAAAATTTCATGAATTTTAATTTTTTTATTTACTGTTAGTTGAAAAAACTTGAGAGAGAACAAAACATAGAGAAAAAACACAAGAAATACAAGAAATATACTCTTTGATACTATACACTAGCAGCTATGTTATTATTACATTCAATACATTCTGTCATTTTCCTTGCCAATCTTGTTACATTTTTACTATCCTTAATGTTTTGTCAGATCTGCTTTCCCTTATTTATATATTTCAGTTGTTTAGTAATTATTCCACATTCAAGCGTGCGATTCACAACACTTCGAAAAAAAAAAGTCCCTTGAACAACACACACAACCCTAACCATAAAAGGGGATACATGTTCTTGATTGCATTATCGTTGAACACGGATTGACTTGAACGTCAGAGTCTTCCGTCATGATCCTGGTGTGTTGCAGGTCATCGAAGACTGCTAGACGGTTCGTGTCATCGGATTGCAGTTCAGGCCGGGTCAAAAGACAATTTACGCAACCCACATGATACTTCTAGGAATCTTATTGGCTAAGGGTTTGATTGTTTATAAAATAATTTGTTCAAATTGAATTATTTTGGTTAACTATAGTTAATTTTAAAAAAGGTGGTATGGTTAGTTGTAGTGAAATTTTAAGAATGTATTAAAATAATATTTAAAATAAAATAATTAAAATTGATTTGATGTAAAAGTAAAAGATAAAATTGGAAATTATTGAAAATGATAGGTAGTTAAAATTATGTGAGTGGATGAATAGTAAATTAAAGTTGATGTGATGTATTAGAATTATTGGTTTATATATATTTAAGGGTAAATTTTTTTTACCTCCCAAAGTATGCGATTTTTTTGACTTTGCCATATAAACTTTTTTTGTTGACACTTTGCCTCCCAAAGTAATCGAAACTGACATTTTGCCTCCTTGATTAAAAACCCTGAAATGGCACGAAAATGTTTTAACTCAATTAATGATAAAATTTAAATTAATCTTTAAAATTGATTTAGGACTTTTAAAGTTCATGGCGAGACGAACAAGATGAGGTATGATTTGTCGAATTCTGAAAATTGATACCTCTATAATCGATCCACGAAGATAGTAGGAGCACGTGTGTATAGAAAAAAATTCAATTCAAGTTTTTTGATAATCAGATAACCGATTTTCGATTGGGATGTGTCATTTGAAAGCTTGGAGGACGAGTTTTCTATAAAATTAAATCTCATGAAAATCCAACGGTCAGATTTTTATCAGTATTTAGAAAACTATTGATCGATAGTTAGCTTTTTTTTGCTACTAACCAAAATCCGACCGTTGGATTTTCATGAGATTTACTTCGATAGAAAACTCGTCCTCCAAGCTTTCAAATGACACCTCCCAATCAAAAATCGGATATCTTGATTATCAAAAATCTTGAATTGAATTTTTTTCGATACACACGTGCTCCTACTATCTTCGTGGATTAATTATAGAAGTATCAATTTTCAGAATTCGACAAATCATACCTCATTTTGTTCGTCTCGTCATGAACTTTAAAAGCCCTAAATCAATTTTAAAGATTAGTTTAAATTTTATCAATAATTGAGTTAAAACACTTTTGTGCCATTTTAGGGTTTTTAATCAAGGAGGCAAAATGTCAGGTTCGATTACTTTGGGTGGCAAAATGTCAACAAAAAAAGTTTATATGGCAAAGTCAAAAAAATCACATACTTTGGGAGGTAAAAAGAAATTTACTCTATATTTAATTATATGAATAATATTAAAAATAGTGGGGTTGAGTTAAAGTTGAGTTAAATTTTGAGTTGAAATAAAAGTGAGTAAATTGTTTTGTAAACAATCACCCCCTAAGCAATTACTCAAATTTTCTACTAGTTTCTAGATTGGGCATTATAAATAATTAACAGTCTAAAATATCACTTTCACAAAAACATTTAATGGACAGCAAACGTGCCCCTTATTCTATACAACTTGTGGTCCAAAATAATATAAACAGAAAATCATTTTTGATGTCACGTTTCAAATAAAAATTCACGTGGCTGCAGAGCGACACTAGTAGCTCTTGAAGAAATAATATTTTTATTTTATTTTTTATTTTTTTTCTTTCAAGAGCATAGAGCATAGTTGAACATCTTCCACATTTCACCAAACTTAATCCTCAAAATGATCCTTCTTATTTTTCTCTCAACTCTACTTCTACCACTACTCTTAGTATACCTTCTCCACCCAAACACGAGCTTAACAGCGAAACTCGTCCCAC
>CACSLK010030614.1:1134764-1144909 GCA_902706635.1 Striga hermonthica | reverse complement strand
AACATAAAGAAAACAGAAAGTATTGCTTAATATTACCCTTTTGCCAATACAAATTCGCAAAATGATAGCCACAGTGCCTGCCGCACGAGGAATAAAAGATTGTATGAGGGGAAGTAGATCGAGCGAATTGTCGTCTCCCATTTTTCCTACGTCGTGTTTGGTATTTTTCTTTAACTTATCAGCATGTTTCACGGCGAGTTTGGCGGGGTTGAATGAGGAGTTTTGGAAGTGCTGGGCGGATGAATTTTAGGTGAGTTTTGGATGGACAGATGATAAATGCTACATTGCCAACCTAGTGTACAACTAGGTTGACAACACAAGTAAAAAACATCCACAAAAATAAAAATATAAAAATACGCAAGTAGATGTTTCCACTTGTGTTGTAAACCTAGTTGTACACTTGGTTGGCCATGTATCATTTTTCTTGGACAGATAATAGTTTCTGAATGAGGAGATTCCGAAGATCGAACAGATGAATTTTTAAAGTTTTGGAAGGGAGGGAGTAGGTAGATAGGGATGGGAATGGGCCAAGTCGGGCCAGCTACCTGCAGACCTGAACCTGGCCCGCGTTTGGCCTTGTGGACCCGACCTGCCTCGCGACTCGCGACGGGTCCAACAGGTTGGGCCCGTGCCCTGAACTGTTTCGGGATCGGTCGACTTGTGCCATGTGCCTGACCCGCCCCGCCCCGCCCCTTGAATTATAGAATATAAAAATGCTAGAAGATACCAAGTAAATAGATAATTATGTATGTGTTCCCTCCTGCCTTGAGGTTTCATGTAATCTGTGTCAAAATAAATGAAGATTTGTGTTCCAAAATTACAATATTTATTTGTGTAACTAATTTCATTTTACCTCTTCCACCCTCAGTTAACAACTCAAGAAATGGAGTATCAATCAAACACATCCAAATTAAAACAGTAGAACAACCATAAGAGATAAGACATAATAAATAAATAGGATCTCGTCATTCAAAAGATGAATTATCCGAGGCCATGAATTTTTTTTCCCTCCATCTACACACCTCCAATTCCAAAGTAAAAACGACAAGGAAATCCCATCGAACAAAGAATATATACTTATCCCTCAGGAAAAAAAAAAAAGAAGAAGATTCGATCTAATTACTAGGAAATGGTGGTAAATAAAGATAATCCCACTACTAAAGTTGATATCTTTAGCCATTTGTCCGATTAAAAAAGCAGTTGGGAAATTACCATTAAATTTGAAAGTGCACCGAGATGCCGAGAGTGCAACGTGCGTGAGGACAGAGGACTGAGGAGAGGCGACGAGCCGTTGGCGTGAGAAGAGAGACGACAGCCGACGGGCGTGAGAGAGACACAAAGACTGAGAGTGAGAGTGAGAGACAGAGTGAGGTGAGGAACGGTGGTGCGAGCGAGAGGTGAGGAACAGCTGTTCTAAATAAAACTTAAACCCTAATTCCCTAATCTAAATTTACCATATATAATACTAGTTGTCCTACGATCGTCACTCACCGCCATCCCAAATTTAATCTAAAATCTAGTGAAAATTTTTCGTCTCTGGATACAATAAAATAGACTCACAACTACGTCTATTACAACCAAAAGGTGGTACGTTCTTTTGCAAATTTCCCTTAAAAACCAAACTTTTGGAATTAGAGGCACACTAACAAAAATCAATGAAAAAAAAAGAATAAAAATTGAACAAACGACAACCATGGATGATAAACGAAATCACATGTTGTCTATGAGGCCCAATTTTCATTTATATAGTTCATTGGGGTAAAAACGCCAAGATCAATATAGTCAGAATATCAGAAACAACTAAACACATATTATTTTTGGATAAAAAAGTCCCTTTTTCTAGGGTTTTCTCTCTGTTCTAGAGTCTTAGTTCCATTTATAGAATTTGTTCTCCTGAGTTCCGATTGCGCTCTTCTCAGTTGTTAATCGCGGTTTTTAGCTGTTTTTTACTCTCTTATCCATCTATTCCATGGTTCCAAGCTGTTTGCATCGCCTTCTTTGCAGACCTAGATTAGGAGTTCATGATTGTTTTATGGTAGTTGTGCACTCAAGGTAAGTTCGAAGCGAGTTTGGGGTTGTTTGTTTTTTAATTAGCATCACCTCATTCCATTCAATCTATTGTGTTTGATGGTTGGGGTTCTGGTTAATTTTCTTATGATTTAGTTTCATGGGTGTCCTAATTGCAATTTCAGTTTTTGATCTGCCTTATTGTGTGACTTGTCTGCTTGTGGCTCTGGTTGCGAATTGTCTGTGAGTCCTTATTTCTGTTGCTTCTATTAGAATTGGTTTAGGGCTTAGTGATGGATCAGGAAATATCTGATAAGCTGCATAAGTTTAAACTCTCAGATAAAGAAGAACATGTAATAGTGTTATCTAATGAAGAAATTGCTCATGGTTTTAGAGAATGTCAGTTAAGCCTTATGGGAAAGATTTATGATGAGAAAAAGGTTAACTTTAGTGGTCTGAAAACTACTTTAAGCATATGGATCACTAAACAACCTTTCTCAATTCGTAATTTAGGCAATAACTGCTTTTATTTTTTCTTTTAATCTGAGCTAGATAGAGATAAAATTCTAGAAGGTAAATCATGGTTTTTTGATGGTCAATATTTATTGCTGAAATTGTAGAATTCTGAGAACAATGAGTTCAATGAAGAAGATGAGAAAATTAAATTATGGGTTCAAATCCACAACTTGCCTTTGCACTGGACCTCTGCTGAAACAGGGTTAAAACTGGGTAACATCATAGGTCAAGCTTTAAGTGTTCAAGTTCCAGGCATAGGAAATTTGTATGGTCAAGTTTTGAAAGTTTTGGTTGAAATCCCTCTCTCAGGACCTTTACTGAGAGGAACCCATGTAAAAGTGGGGGATGACAACAAATTGGTGGACTTTAAATATGAAAACATCCAAACTTTCTGTTTTTATTGTGGGATGATTGGCCACTAAGATAAGAACTGTTCCAAAAAGACAGAGGATGTTAACCTAAAAAAACTGAGTTTAGGCCAATTTGGTGATTGGTTGAGGTCTAACAATTCATCCTCTAGTAGTTATAAGAGCCCAGTGAGTCAAAATAGGGGAAGTCAGGCTAGTTCTGATGCTCATGTGGCTATCCCTATTATTAATACTGATAAAAGTGTTGTGGGGGATAAAAGTAGTCATGGTGAACCAATTCAACCATCTCCTCTGAGTACCTCTGATAAAGGGAAAAGCAAGGCTAATGATACAGATGCTATCATATTGGTTGAAAATAGGTGAGTTCGGGAAATTGTTTCTTCATCCCCAAAGGAACAGATTCCTAACAATGAACCTTCACTTAATAATGAGTCAAATCTTGTGGAAGTGAATGTCCAACCATTAGTGACTGGTAGAAAAATGGTTCATAGGAAAAGGACTAGAGGTCCTAAGAAGAACTAAGAGCAAATGATCATTGATGTTGCTATGTCTCTAGGAATGAACCTGGTTTAAGTCAGAACAAAAGAACTCATGAGGTGTTGACCCAGGATGTTGACTCTTCTGGCAATGTTCTTGTTGTGAATAAAAAATTGAAACTTGATGAGTTGTCAAATGCTGAAAAGGTGGAGAAAACCAGCCATAAATGGTCCCAAAGGTGTCCAATGAAGGTTCTGGTGTGGAATTGTAGAGATTTGAGAGGACCCTCTACAATTTCCCAGTTCAAGGATTCCTTATTGACCCATCTCCCTGATTTTGCTTTCTTATCTGAAACAAAAAAATAAAAATAAAATAAAATAAATAAAATAATCATAAAGTCTATGTGTAAAAAGCTTAAGCTTGGTGATAACTGGTATTATGCTAAACCAGTTGGTTTTAAAGGAGGGATGTTTCTTTGGTGGTCAGAGAGGATTTCCATCCTTCAGATCATTCCCTCTGAGTTTTTTTTAGAAGTTAAGTTTTCCTTATCTAGTCAGACTGAGGTGTTTTGGGGTATTTTCATATATGCTAGTATTGATAGTGAGGTTAGAAAAATTCAGTGGGAGGTTTTAGTTAGGCATAGCTTATTGGGGGGACTCTTGCTTTATTAATGGGGATTTTAATGATATTGTGGATCACTCTGAAAAATCTGGTGGTCTTAAAAGAGATGAAGCCAGTTTCATTGACTTAGGAATTTGATTGCTACTTTGGGAGTGATTGAAGCTAATGTGCTAGGGCATCCTTACACCTGGACTAACAACAGGAAAGGTGATAAGGCCATTGAAGAGAAACTGGACAGGTTTCTTTTCTCTCATAGTTGGTTTACTCATTTTCCCAATTCTCAGATATCTCACCTCTCTGTGAGTTCCTCAGATCATTCCATGATGCTCTTGCATTGTAATCCTGGTTGTGAGTCCTTTAAAAAAAGGTTTGTGTTTGATATTATGTGGGCTAGTATGGAAGGTTTTCAAGACATTGTGTCAATAGCTTAGAATCTAGATGTGTCTGGTCATGCCCTCATTGGGATTCAACAAAGATTGAAAAATGTTAAAAAGGCTATAATAACTTGGAAAAAGGGTGATGGGTTGAATGCTAGGTCTATTATTAATGAGTGTAAGGTTAAATTGGATCATCTTAGAAGACAAGGAGGGACAGGGACTGGGATGAATGGAGTAGATGTAAGTTAGAGTCCCAACTAGCTTATGAGAGTGAGGAGCTTTTCTGGAAACAGAAAGCTAGGGTTCTCTGGCTTAAGGAAGGTGACAGAAACTCCAAATTCTTTCATGCTAGTGTTAGACAGAGAAGAAAGCTCAATAACCTCAATAATATTGTTAAAGCTGATGGGACTAGGTGTTACAATCAATGGGAAGTTCTGGCAGAAATTGTTGATTATTTTGATAAACTTTTTCCAATCTTCCCAACCTCTTGATAGTAGTTGCAGCTTAGATGGTATTTCCAGAAACATTACTTGTGAGATGAATGCCAATTTGATTAGAAATCTAGATGATGAGGAGATTGAGAGTGCTATTTTTTATATGGGCCAGGATAAAGCTCCTGGTGATGATGGCTTTACAGCATGCTTCTTTCAAAAAACCTAACCCACCATTAAATTTCATGTCTGCCTTACTGTCCATAACTTTTTTGATACTGGTAGAATGCCTAGAGGTCTAAATCATGTTGTAATAACTCTTATTCCTAAAAAGAAAAATCCTACTAGAGTTATTGATTTCAGACCCATCAGTTTATGCTCTGTTATTTATAAGTTGATTGCAAATATTGTTGCTAATAGATTGAAAAAGGTTTTGCCTCACTGCATTTCTCATTCACAATCTGCATTTGTTCCTGGTAGACAAATCCATGATAACGTGATTATAGCCAATGAATGTGTGCACTTTTTGAATAGCAAAAGGAAAGGTAAACAGAACTTTATGGTTCTCAAACTTGATATGGCAAAAGCTTATGATAGAGTGGAATGGACTTTTCTTGCTAAGGTGTGTAGAAAAATGGGTTTTTGTGAAACTTCCTTGTCTTGGATACTTGCTTGTGTGTGAACTGCTTCCTATTCTTTCAATTTAAATGGATCTGTCCTTGGTTATATTCAACCTACAAGGGGATTAAGACAAGGTGATCCACTGTCACCTTACCTGTTTATCCTTGTTTCTGAAGCTCTCTCCAATCTCATTAATCAAGCTTGCAGATCAGGGCTTTTTATTGGTTTGAAAATAGGTAGGCATGCTTCTCTAGTGAGTCATCTATTTTTTGCAGATGATTCCATATTCTTTTGTAAAGCTGATTTATCCCATGCTCAATTAATCTGTGATATTCTTGCTCAATATGGCTTTGAATCTGGCTAAGCTGTTAATTTTGCCAAATCATCCATCCTGTTTTCTAAAAACACTCCCATTGGAACTCAGGGTCAAATCTGTAGAATATGCTTTCTGGGATTAACAGAGTGACTTCTTCTAGATATTTAGGACTCCCATTAGGAATAGGAAGATCTAAGAAAGATACTTTCAAATTTATGAGTGAATGTGTGAAAAACAAGATTATGAGTTGGAAAAACAAGTTTTTGAGTGAATCAGGGAGAGAAATTCTTATCAAATCAGTTTTGAGTACTTTACCAACCTATGTTATTTCTTGTTTTAGGATCCCAATCAGCATTATTAATCAAATTTGCAGTGATATAGCTAATTTTTGGTGGGGTCAAAATGATAAAGGTGGTAACAAAGTGAACTGGGCAGAGTGGGGTAAGATTGTAGTGCCTAAATCAGAGGGGGGATTAGCTTTAAGAATTTGAGAGCTTTCAATGAGTCTCTATTGGTAAAACAATTGTGGAGAATTCAAACTCAGCATAATCTCTTAGTTAATCTCTTGGAAAAGTTGATTGGGGGCTAGGGGTTCTTTTAAACTTGGAGCTAGGTATGAGGTGGGCACTGGAAAATCCATTAATGTTTGGGATTCTCCTTGGATCCCAAACAACTCATCTTTTAAACCTAAGTGTTGTTTTTGGGGTGACAATAGTAGGATAGTCAAGATCAGTGACCTGATTAGGATAGGGGGAGAGAGTGGTAAGTGAATTGATTTAACAAACTTTTGACCCTGTTGATACAGCCTCCATTCTTAAAACTCCTTTATCTAGTCATAGAAAACATGACAGGTTGATTTGGCACTGGGGAAGAAAAGGAGAATTCTCTTTCAAGGCAGTGTACCTTATTATTTTGGAAGTTAGGGGCAAGCATGGGCCCCATGCTTCTACTAGTGATAGCACTGAATGGTGGAGAGGAATGTGGAAAACTTGCTGAAAGCTGAATTTGAAGCCAAAAATCAAATTCTTTATTTTGAGATATTTGTTTGGATTCATAGGGGTGAATGGGAGGTTAAGGAGGAAGGGGATTGATGTGGATCCTGTGTACAGGTTGTGTGGCGAGGAAAATGAAGATTTAAACCACCTGCTCTTTCAATGTTCAAAGGCCAGAATCTGTTGGAAGTTGTGTGGGGTTCAGTGGGACTTAATGCAAAACAAGGACATGGACTTTCAAAGATGGTGGATGGAAATATGCTCAAAAGGTATGTCTACTATTCTTAAGAAGAGAATCATTTTATTTGCCTACTTAATATGGAATTTGTGGAAGACCAGAAACAAGTGGGTTTTTAAAGGTGATTGGTTCAATGAAAGAGAAATAGTGGATAGATCACATTCAGAATGGCTGGAGTGGGGGACTTATTCACAAGCTACTGGCAGGGGCGGATCCAAGAATCTGGGGGCAAAATATTTTTTAATAGTCATCAATTTAATTTAATAAATATAAAATATAGAAAGATGTATTGTAAAATTATATATAACAATTGTGCAATAATAAACGCTTGAAAGAAGTCGGTTCTTGTTTGTTTGTTTTAGTTTTTTATCATCGCATCAGTGGGATTTCCAGGCCGCTTTCAATCTTATCCTCTCAGTTTTATTTTCGGCCTTTGGTTGTATTTGAATACGAACTTTTGTTCCTTTTGAGTGGTTTTATAATATCTCTATCGTTCCAAAAAAGAACTTGACAGTAACTAATTTAGATTGAAAGCTCTCTCAACTCATGAATTATTTTATTAATAATTGGCTCAATACTAGTAATTTGATATTTTTAATTTCCATTAAGCATATCTTATATGGTCTTCTTTTTCAAAATTACCAATTTTTATAGTTTCACATATTTACCATGCATTCAATTTATTTAAGTTAGAAAAAAAATGTTATACAAAATTGTAAAGTACAATTATAGTTGAATTATTAGTAAAAAGAGTAATAAAATATTATTTTAATATAATTATATAAGTTTATATGGAAAATTATATACTTACCACACACACATATATATACATATGCTAAAAATTACAAATCTTGGGGGGGGGACAATGGCACCCCCTATCACACACATAGGTCCGCCCCTGGCTACTGGTAGGATTCAAATTGCATATGGAGATCCTCTAAGAGTAGGTAAGCCTGGGGTGGCTATCAGTGCTCACTTAACTGCAGATGGTACTATTTCAGTAGATTGTGTTATATCCATGAACTCAGAAGATCAGAGGCACCGGGAAGACCAAATATCAGGATCTGGAGACCTCATTGAGGAGACAAAAGCAGCTCTTTTGGCTACTCAATGGGGGCTGAGGAAGATCAAAGAGATTAAACCAGAAGCTGCAGTGTACTACTTGAACAATGAAATGGCAGTGCAAATTTTGAACAAAACCAAAGATCCGGGTGTTTGCTGCATGACTGTGTTGTCTGATATTTGGGAGATGATGGAAGCTTGTGGAGTTCCTTCTTTTATTTTTTCTAGTGTTTTTTCTTTTTTCTTGTTAGACCATGTTGGTCTTTAAAGGGGAGAACCATATTCTTCCTCGTGTACCTTGGGTAGCTTTGTTGTGGATTATCCTTGGGATGTAGTCATATGATTACTCGATGTACTCGCACTTTTCATTTGAGTTATAAATTTTATCGTTTGCCTTTTGAAAAAAAAAAAAAAAGAATATCAGAAACAACTCTACACAAAATAAATGTATTATGGCTCACAATATGGAAACGGGTAGTGTGATTTCTAGAGTTATTTTTCTACTTTTCTAACTACAGAAAGTTCCACTCAACTATAACATAATATTCAAAAGTAAACAGCAAAAAATTATTATATGCAAATGCACAAAAAATTGTTTGTCACACTACAAAATATAAACTTACAATAGCTTGAAATTGATTAAAAAAAAAAAAAACAAAACTCTTCAGAATTTTCTTTTCTTTTTTTCCTTTATCCCATTCCATAAAATGTTGTCAACTTTATTCAAAAAATAAATAAATAAGTCTACTTTGAATGTCTACTAAATCTGTATAAATATAAAAATGTTTGGCATTTACCTGAAATAACAACTAAATTCTCGCCTAAAAATTTCAAACTTACTAAACTAAGTAAATTTTTTTTTCAAAAATTTTTAGAATCCCGACCTAACATGTTTTGAAAAAATTCAGTCAAATATTTAAAGAAACTATTGACTACTACAAATTTATTTTAGTATGCGTATATCGCAGATTATTTAAAATCTCTTCCAACACGTTTATTTTGGCATACGTATATACGAGATTCTCCAAATTATCTTCCAATAAAATATTTTTATAGGGTGAAAACTTTACTGACAGATCAAAATCAAATGTATCATTCTCGCCATCTCTACCAAAATTGTTTTGTGAAAACTTAAATGACCATGAAAATCAAATCCAACCAATTCTCCAATTAGGGTTGCAGATGAGGAGATGGGCACGAAGAAGATCCATCGGGTCTTCCCCAAACTCGATGGACGGCGACAGCAACATCAACCGGGATGAGCTCAGCGAGTCGTTAGAAAATCTCGGGATCTACGTGTCGGAGGAGAAACTCCGGGCGATGATCGGGAATAGTGACGCCCACGGAGATACCGAGGAGTTCAGCGCTCTATACGCGGCGCTGATGGCAGACGGCAGAGGCAACGAGGGGGACGACCGTGAAGAGGACGTTCGAGAGGCATTTAAGATTTTCGATCGGGACGAGGCGGGTACATCACGGCGGATGAGCTGAGGTCAATGTTGGCGACACTGGGGTTGAAGTAGCTGAAGACGCCGGAGGAGTACTAGAGTATGATCGTTAAGGGTCGACTTAGGTGGCGACGAGAGGGTCAACTTCGATAAATTCCGACAGATGATAAAGTACGGCAGGTTCGTCAGGGTAAATTCAATATTTTTTTATATTTTTTTTTATGTGCAAATTGCAATTGTCAATTGGTTGATGTAATTATTGGATTTTGATTCTTGCCTCCATTTTTTATGTGGCTGAGAAATAATTTATGTGTGTGATCTACAAATTGTTGTCGGAGGGTTTCTGGGGAGGACGGAGGCAAGACTTCCGTGATAAAGTCGTTGGCCCCACATAGAGTGGTGTTGGAACACGCGGTGGCTGGATTCCTAACCCAATACGGCTGGAACTCCATCCCAGAGGCTGTGATGTGCGGGCTGCCGATGATCGGGTGGCCGATCTATGCGGAGTAGAGAATGAACAGGGTGATTCTGGTGGGGGAGATGGAGGTGGCGCTTCCACTGGATGACGGGCACGACAGGTTTGGGGTGGCAGCGGAGCAAAAGAAGTGGGTAAAAATGTTGGTGTTATATACTTAAGCTTTGCTTTAGTGGATATTACACTTGTTATTCTT
>CACSLK010030614.1:1074400-1085289 GCA_902706635.1 Striga hermonthica | reverse complement strand
CGGGGCTATTTCGTCTTAAGGAGAGCGTATCTTACGTGCCTCGACTTTGTTCGTTTTACCAAAATTCTTTCTATTTCTTAAGCCATTTTCTTGAAATTCACATACCAAAAATTATAAACTACACTTCTGATTATTACAAGGCTGGATAACAAAAAGGTAATCGCTTTTACACTGATTATTACAAGGCTGGATAACAAAAAGGCTATTACATTGATTATTACAAGGCTGGATAACAAAAAAGGCAGTCGCTATAGGTAACCTGGTTCGAGTACGAAGTTTACTTCTCGATAAATGCATTTTGATACGACCACGAGTTCGAGTCTTGATGTTGATGGAGATGCGAGTCTGGCCTAGAGAAGGTCCCGCCGGATAATTCGAAGACCCGCTCGCTATGATAATTGTTGATTATAATTATTCCTTATATTTTATTGGTTTAGTTTTGTTTAATTTGGGTTGATTTATGAAAGCCCATAATGTTAAAAACTATTGCATGACCTAGCTATATATAAAGCTAGGATTTGTTATTTTGGAGAATAATAAGAATCATATTTTTCATAACCCTTGTGGTAGGCTTCACGTGATCGTGGAGAAGGAATTATCACGCACTTGATAGCGTAACACTAGTACACTACATATGATTAGTGCTTCCATTAAATTCGAGTCATGGGGCACGACGAAGGATCATGGCAGCAAAAATTGGGTGCGCTCAGCGCCCAAGTGGATGACTATGTTCGTTCGAGTATTCAGGGCTATCAGGAGCTTCAACAGTCGTTAAAGGCACAACAAATGAGTTTTCAGGCTCAGATGGATGAAATTTTGGCCCTTCTCAAGCCAAAACAGGAACAATCTTTCATCTCTCAAACTGAGGAACTACCTCCAAATCGTGGCCATTCGGTTCGCCTTGAAGTTCCTCGTTTCGATGGCGAAGACCCATATTCGTGGGTTTTTCAAATACAAGAATATTTCTCATTCCATAAGACCCCAGATTCACAATGTCTCCAAATTGTTGCTTTTCATCTGGATGGTAAAGCTTCAACATGGTTCCAGTGGTTGAAGTCGCAAGGAATGCTCTCTACATGGGATGATTTTTTGCATAGGCAGTAGGGCTCAAGCACGTTTTGGCGCGTCGCACTTTGAAGATCCGGAGGCAGTCTGGCAAAACTCACACAACAAGGGTCAGTTGTTGAGTACCAGTCTGATTTGAATCTCTCATGAACCGTGCTAAGGGCATCGCAGAACCACTATTGATCTCTTTTTTCATCTCAGGCCTTAAGTTAACCATTCGTCGGGATCTCCAGATGAACAGACCTTTCACCTTGGATGAAACTTTTGCTTTGGCTAGGCACTTTGAGTGCAAATACCTAGAGACGCGGGCTGCATGTCGCAGTTACTCGCGCGCATTTTCTCGTGGCACATCCTTCCAGGTGGGAGCTCTCCCTCTCGGCCGTTAGTACCAGATCAACGTGATGGTCCATTTCAATCCTCACAGATTACCAAACCATCAGGACCACCAGATGGCTCCCGAGAGCCTTCATCTTTGCCTTTCGTCGTCTCTCCGTTGCTCAAATACGTGAAAAACACATGAGGGGGGAATGTTTTAATTGCGATCAAAAGTGGTCACCAACACACAATTGCAAGCATAGCATCGCATTGCTTATCGAAGCTGATATTTCTAATCCATTTGTAGAGGATGGGGTTGTGTTTGGGGACGATACTGAGCCACGTGAGGATGACTTGATTCAGGGTGATGTCTCCACCTTGAATTCTCTTATTGGAAAAGGGGCTCCCCGCTCGTTACGTGTTTTAGGAAAAAAAAAAAGGTGCACATAAGTTTGAAGTTCTAATTGATAATGGCATCACTCATAATTTTATCCAACCAAAGTTGGCAGAAGAGTTACAGCTCAACCTTGTTCCCACGTCTGGATTTAGGGTGTATATCGGCAATGGTGGCTCATTGGTATGGGACAAAAAGTGTACGGATGTCCCGATTGACTTACAGGGAACTAAATTCAACCTCGATTTATTTATATTGCCGATACAGGGCCCGAATATCATTCTTGGTGTTCAATGGCTTCGAGAGTTAGGACGAGTTACGCATGACTACACCCACTAGCGTATGGAATTTCAATGGAAAGGAAAGAAGGTGATACTGAAAGGCGAGTCATCGTTAGGGAAGAAAGAAATAAGTTTCTAAATGCTACAAAGTCTTATGCGTAAAAATAAGGTAGTCAAACTCTTCGAGCTTTACTTCATTGCACCTGTGGCCGAGGCCTCTCAAAGGATACCTCAATCTCTTGATTTTAGGTCGGTACGTCCAAGACTAAAAGAGGTTCTGACTGAGTTTACTGAGGTTCTTGTGACACCAACCGAGCTACCTCCACGACGCTTGTTTGAGCATAGAATTCATCTGGAGCCAGGCACTAAGCCAATTAATGTTCGTCCATACCACTACCCGTACTTTCAAAAAAATGAAATGGAGAGATTGGTGCAAGAGATGCTTGAAAAAGGTCTCATTCTACCCAGTCAAAGTCCATTCTCATCTCCGGTGTTGCTGGTCAAGAAACGTGATGGGTCATTTCGTTTTTATGTAGATTATCGTGCACTTAATGCGGTAACTGTTAAGGATAAGTTTTCTATCCCGACAGTGGACGAGTTGCTCGACGAGTTGGGAAAATCAATGATTTATTCAAAGTTAGACCTTCAAGCGGGTTATTATCACATTCGGGTGTTTGACCGAGATGTGTTTAAGACAACTTTTCGCACTCATGAGGGCTATTATGAACTTTTTGTCATGCCGTTTGGGTTGACTAATGCTCCATCTACCTTCCAGGCCACCATGAGTCATATATTACGGGCTTTCCTACGTCGTTTTGTGGTTGTTTTCCTTGAAAATATATTGATTTATAGTGAATCTAAGGACGAGCATGCCGAGCATTTGAGGTTGGTTTTGATGTGTATGCAAGAAAATAAGTTATATGTATAGTTTTCGAAGTGTAGTTTTGATGAAAGCTCTGTGGAATATCTTGGTTATATTGTGAGTGCGAGAGTAGTTCGTGCAGATCCAAAGAAGGTCCAGGCAATGCTTGAATGGCCTGAACCGTGCACTACGAAAAACATTTGGGGTTTCTTCGGCTTAACCTGTTATTATCGAATGTTCGTGAAAGGTTATGCTACTATTGCTGCTCCTCTCACAGATTTGCTGCGCAAGGAAAATTTCTCATGGACACCGTCAGCTTCTAAGGCACTTAGCGAGCTCAAGAACGCTATGTTCTAAACCCCTGTCCTTCAGCTTCCAAATTTTGATAAGCCATTTATTGTCGAGACTGACGCATCAGATGTTGGAGTTGGTGCGGTGTTGTTGCATGGCAACCGACCTGTTGCTTACTATAGCCGCAAGATTGGAATTCGTCTTCAGGGTGCTTTAGCCTACATCAAAGAACTCCATGCGATAACTGAAGCCATGGGAAGGTGGCGCCAATATCTCTTGGGCCACCCATTTGTTATCAAAACAGATCATCAGAGCCTTAAGGAGATTCTGCAGCAACATTCCATACTCCTGAACAACAAAAATATGTGCGGAAACTTCTCGGCTATGACTTCTCAATCGAATATAAACCCAGGAAACTTAATGTCATCGCCGATGCTCTATCGTGGTCTCCTCTAGTTGATATTGGGACTGACTCCTCAGCAGAAAATAATTCAATTTCGTGTTTTACGATTCCTAGCAAGCTCGTTCCAACATTTTTAGACGAGCTTCGCCATGAGAACTTAACTAATGTTGAATTACTGAAACTTCAACAAAAACTGGCGAATGGAGAGTTGTCTGCTGATTATGGTGAGGTCAATGGATTGCTCATTTTCAAGTCACGATATTACGTGCATAACAGATCCCCGTTAAGATTGAAGCTGTTGCAAGAATTTCATAGCACTCCCATGGCAGGGAACTGTGGGGTGAAAAAAACTCTGAACGCATTATCCACTCTCTTTTATTGGCTTCATATGAGGCGTGATGTTCAACAGTTTGTAAAGGAATGCATCGAGTGCCAACAAGTGAAAAATTTAACGACAGCTCCGGCGGGATTGCTTCAACCGTTACCTATCCCGGCCCTTGTTTGGAATGAGTTGTCGATGGATTTTATTACACATTTGTCGGTTTCTCAAGGGCATTCTGTGATTTTCGTGGTAGTAGATAAATTGACGAAGGCAGCTCATTTTGGGTACTTGGTTGCGGGATTTAAGGCTGAAAAAGTGGCTCATCTTTTTACGGATATGGTCGTCAAGCTTCATGGGTACCCTTCTTTCATTATTTCTGACAGAGATGTAATTTATCTTAGCAAATTTTGGAATGAGTTATTTAAGTTGAGTGGTACAAAATTGAAGCATATCTCAGCATATCACCCTGAAACCGATGGACAGACAGAAGTCGTTAACCGATGCTTGGAGCAATATTTACGAGCCCTAACATCTGATAACCCGAGACGTTGGTCGGAATTTCTAGGGTGGGAAGAATTTAATTATAATACCAGCTTTCACTCTAGCATTGGTATGAGTCCATTCCAATCTATGTACGGTCGTCTACCACCTTTAGTGCCGCACTATGAACGTGGGTCAACTTCGCTTGATGCTCTAGAGTCACTTTTGATGGAGCGAGATAGGGTATTACACTTTTTGAAGGAACACTTGCGTGTTGTTCAACTCCGAATGGAGCAACAAGCTAATAAAAGTCGGCGTGACGTAGAATTTCAGGTGGGTGACTTGGTTTGGATCAAGTTGCAACCATATCGCCAATTATCCGTGGCTAGACGTTACTCCCAGAAATTATCAAAGAAGTACTTCGGTTCTTATCCTGTACGTGAGCGTATTGTCCCCGTCGCATACGGCTTAATTGTTTGTAGGTATTCGAGTGCACCCAGTCTTCCATGTTTCTCTACTTAAGTAGTATGTGGGATCGACCATTGATCCAATTACTCCATTGCCGGTTGACGCGGATGGTTACCCAACTTTAGCCCCTTCAGTGGTCCTTTCACCGCGCTCGGTGCTCAAACATGGTGTGGTCCAGCCTCAAGTTTTAATTCAGTGGGATGGTTTGCCGCTGTAAGATGCAACCTCGAAGAGTTTAGATACTATTCTTGAAGCATATCCTAATTTCACTTTGAGGAAAAGGTGTTAGTGAAGAAAAGGGGAGTTGATACGACCACGAGTTCGAGCCTTGATGTTGATGGAGATGCGAGCCTGGCCCAGAGAAGGTCCCCCCGGATAATTCGAAGGTCCGCTCGCTATGATAATTGTTGATTATAATCATTCATTATATTTTATTGTTTAGTTTGTTTAATTTGGGTTGGTTTATGAAAGCCCACAATGTTAAAAACTATTGCATGACCTAGCTATATATAAAGCTAAGATTTGTTATTTTGGAGAATAATAAGAATCATATTTCTCGTAAAGCCTTGTGGTAGGCTTCACGTGAACGTGGAGAAGGAGTTTTCACGCACTCGATAGCGTGACGCTAATACACGTACGTATTTGAAAATTGGATGAGGTTCAAACAATTTTTTGTGTTAATATCTTAACTAATCCAACAACCTTTTTTAGTATACTAGAACTAGAGTTGTAAACGAACCGAACGTTCGCGAACAAATGCTCGTTCGTGTTCGACAAAAGCTCGTTCGTTTGTTAATTGAGTCGAGTTCGAACAAAAAGTTAGGCTCGTTTAATAATTGAACGAGCATGAGCTCGTTCGTGAATTTGATTATGTTCGCGAACATTAATTTAATATAGTCTTATTTAATTTTTTATATATTTACATAATATTTTTAATAAAGTATCTACAATTTAATATAATTTTATTTATTTATTATATCTTTACATAATATTTTTAATAAAAAATCTGAAATGTAAAAGTATTTTTATTTTATTCTTTTATTTTCGAGTTCGAACGAGTTCGAACGAACAAATTTCGAGTTAATAAAATATATTAAAAAATTTAAGTAAAAAATTATTCGAACACGAACGAACTTGAACTTTGACTAACAATTAAACGAACGAGCTCAAACACAATTTTTTCTCGAAAAAAAAAAACAAACGAACACGAAAACTGTTTGAACGTAAATGAACACGAGCTCGAATAACCCAAGCTCGGTTCGGTTCGATTCATTTACAGCACTAACTAGAACCATCTATGTCGGGAGCACATTTATTACTTACTTGCTTTTTTAAAGGTTTTTTTGTACTTAAATTGTCTCATGGCATTAAAATATCATGAAAATTAAATCTATATATAATTGAGTGTTCCTTATGTACAAAATTTTTGGTTTGATAAAATTTGTTTGAAGAGACAAATATATTTTAAATAAATAAACATAATTGATTTACCACTAGAATGTTTATGGAATATACATGATTTTATTCATCGAATAGATACCAAAATATTCGATCTGAAAGTATTTAACAAAAATACCTAAAAAAAAAAAAGAATAAATGGTGTTCTAATTGTGCAATTGATTGTTATAAAAAAAAATGAATTTAGTATTGCCATCAAAATCTCGTGGTATTAAACAATAATATCTCACGTGCTTTTTAAAATATATCACGTAAATGCACCAATTTTTATTCCATAACAATTGATCGAAAATTAAATCACCAAACCTTGCTAAATTTTGTGAAGAAAAAAAGGATCCACAATTCGATCGGAAATTATTGAACCAAAATATCGAAAAATATTCATGTCAATTTATATTTCATGAAAATTTTGCTGATAAAAATTATTTGTATATGTATTGTCGTGTGAAGTTTGTTGATATTAAAATTAAAACATTTTATGGAGTAAAAGATAAGGACAAATCCAATGTAAAATATAAGGACAATTTATGTGATCTTTTTTCATTTGAATGGTTCAAATCAAATTTTAAGTCAATTTACGTCTACAAACAAATTAGTTGAAGTGAATAACAAACGATTTTATTAAGGGTTAATTGCCATTTAAACCTTGACCTTTTCACTTTTGGCAATTTAATCCAAACTTCTAGATAAATGCAAAATAATACCAGACTTGTATTACTTTTGCAGAATTGACTTAAAACCCGTCGGATGGCGAAAAAGTGCCAGCGTGTCCGGCTGGTTTTATCTACGTGTAATTTTGACTTTGCTCAGTAAGTTTAAGTGAAATACGTGGAATTTCTGAAAAAATGGTATAAAAACGATTCCCCTCCCCAATTTCACAAATTCCCCAAATCGTTTTTCTGAAAATCCTAACTTTTCAAAGAAGATAAAATCGTTGTCGACAACAAAAATCAAACCCTACTCTGAAATCTTCTCTCTGTATCAAGAATACGCAACGAATTGGTCCCAATTGCATGAGAGTTTGTGTTTCTGCGTCCGAGATTCCTTCTGAGGGTGCGTTCGACATTTCTTATATGTCGGGAAAATGACAGACAGGTGCGACGAATTTCTTATATTCTTTATTTCTTATTGTCTGTGTTTTGTACCCGAGGTAGTGCGACAAATTTGGAATATTGTGTGTTTTTTATTTTCTTTGTCATGTGGTTTGAGCATTTTTTATTTCGAGATTGTGGTCCATGTTCTGTTTTCGAGAGTGTGGTCTTACATTTAGGGTTTGTGTAGAAATTCGATTTATTATTGGAATTTAAGTGTTTTTTTTTTGTTGTGAAATTAAGGTTCTTTTGGGGGAAATTAGGGCTTTTCATACAAATTAGGGTATTTTTGGGAAATTAGGGCTTTTCATATAAATTAGGGTTTTTTGGGGGAAATTAGGGCTTTTCATACAAATTAGGGTTATTTTGTGGAAACTAGGGTTTGTCTAAAGAATTAAGTATTTTGGTTGAATTAGGGATTTTCTGAACAATTAGGGATTTTGGGGAAATTAGGATATCTCTGAACAATTTGGGCTTTTTTTGGGAACTTTAGTGTCTTATGCATTACACTTATTATTATTATCCTATTTATGTATTATGTTTGCATTGCAGTGGCAAATTATCAATATTTGTAAACTATGGAGGCCGTTTCATCAAATGTGGAACTTCTGTTGAGTACTTAGGTCGTAGTTTCAAGACAATTCATGGTTTAGATGTGGATAGGTTTGGGTATTTTGACTTAAAAGAAGAAGTTGAGAAGTTGGGGGTTGATAAGTTTGAGAAACTTGTATACAGAATACCAGGGAAGGTTGTAGCTGACAGCTTTAATGATGTTGTTGATGATAGTGCAGTTATGGAGATGATTGGTCATGCTACTAGGGAAAGAACATTATTAGAAGTTTATGTGGTTGGAGAAATTATAGAAGAAGGTAACAATGAAGAAGGTAACAATGAAGAAGAAGTTGTTGTGGAAAGTGCATCTAGGTCAGATGAACAATTTGATATTGATTCATATATAGATAATTTTTCCAATCCAAAGAATCCTGATGATGTGGGTTTAGTAGCTGAGTCACAAAAAGAAGTGGGTGACTGTGAAGTTGGAAGTGGGTCTAGGGGTTTAGGAGCTGAGTCACAGAAAGATGTGGGTGACTGTGAAGTTGAAAGTGGGTCTGGGGATGATAGTGAGGATGAAGACTATTTTCCTGTTGATGAAAGCTCATCTGATGATGAACTTTCTGTTGATGATCTTGCTTCTGATGATGATGGTGAATATCTTGAGGCAAGACAGAACCTGAAGAAGCAAAAAAAGGGGATATTAGAAGATGATGGAGAATGTGCAGACAACATCAAATCAAAGAATGCCATTGATATGGACAGTGAAGATTCTGGGTTTGTAGATTGTGCATTGGCATCTGAAAATTCAGGTAGTGACTTGGATTTGGATGAGGATGGAAACTGTATAGGTAGAAGGAAAATGGTTACTTATGACCCTAATTGTGATCATAGTACACTTGAGTTTATCTTGGGGATGAGATTTATAAGCATAGAAGAGTTGAAAAAAGCAGTTAGGAATGTGGCAATTTTTCAAGGGAGAGACATAAAGTTTCTGAAAACTAGCAAGAAGCAGTTGAGAGTGAAATGTGTTGATGGTTGCCCTTGGACCTTGTATGCAAGTGCAGTGATGAAGGAGGGCAGTGTAGCAATTAAGCAGTTCAACAAGGAGCACAAATGCCATAGAAATGTCCACACCAGACAAGTTACATCAGAGTGGCTTGCTGAGGTGTTTCTTGAAAAATTGAGGAAGAATCCAAACATGTCCATTACCCAAATGGAAGAAGCAATATCTGAGAAGTATGCAGTACAACCTACAAAGTGGAAGCTTTATAGAGGGAAGTGGAGAGCTCTTGAGATGCTCAGAGGTTCAGTAGTTGGTCATTATGCTTCTCTGAGAAGTTACATGGCAGAGTTGTTGAGGGTAGACAGAGATGGAAGGTTTGAGTTTCTTCTTGGTGAAGAAACAACATTCAGAGGTTTCTATGTGGGATTTAGTGCACTGAGAAAGGGTTTCATTAGTGGCTGTAGGCCCATCTTAGGTTTTGATGGGTGTTTCTTGAAGACTTTTATAGGTGGGGCTTTATTGTGTGCCACAGCAAAAGATGGCAACAATCAAATATACCCTGTGGCTTGGGCAGTTGTTGAGGCAGAAAATGAGGAATTTTGGAGGTGGTTTCTAAGTATTTTGTTCACTGAGCTGGGAATAAATGATGGCCTTGGATATACTTTCATGTCAGACCAACAAAAAGTAAGTTATGTCTCTAATTAATTTGTGAAGTTATTCATAAATGAATTTTTCCACTTACTTATATTTGAAATTGTATATTTTCAATTTTTTTTCCTTTTGCAGGGTCTTCTGAATGCATTGAGAGACTTGGCCCCATATGCTGAGCACAGAAATTGTGCAAGACATGTGCATATGAACTGGAAGAAGAGTTTCAAAGGGCTCACACTGAAAACCATTTTCTGGAAGATTGTTATGAGCACTCACTTGGGGGACTACAACATATATTTGGAAGATTTGAAGTCTGAAGATCCAGATGCTTATGCTGATTTCATGAAGAGAGATCCTACCAAATTCTGTAAGGCTTACATTTCTCCATTGTCTAGATGTGATATGATTGAGAACAATGTGAGTGAAACATTCAATGGAATGATTGTCAAGGGTAGAAGCAAGCACATTATTGATATGCTTGAGTTTGTTAGAAGTGAGTTAATGAAAAGACAACATGACAAGTTGTTAGGACTTAGTGGGCATACAGATCAGATTTGTCCTAGAATAAGAAAGAAGTTAGAGCACAACAAGTACATGTCTAGGAACTGTATCACAAAGCCAGCTGTTGGTGAAAGATTTGAGGTTGTGCATCAGGATGATCAGTTTGTTGTGAACTTGAATAACAAGACATATACTTGCAGATATTGGGATATTACTGGCATACCATGTGTACATGCATGTTCTGCAATACATTTCCAACATCACGATCCTGTAGAGTTTGTGTCTGAATATTACTCAGTTGAAAGGTATTTGCAGTTGTACAGCTTGTCATTAGAACCTTTAAATGGGAAGAAATTGTGGCCAGTTGCACAGGGTTACTCAATTCTTCCTCCTCCTTTTAAAAAGATGCCAGGAAGGCCAAAAAAGAAAAGAAAGAGAGCACCTGAGGAAGAATTGAATTGTGGGACTAAGTTGAGGAGATTTGGGTTGACTATGACTTGTCAAAGATGTTTTCAAAAAGGGCACAATAAGAAATCATGTTCTAATCCTCTAGTGGAGAAGCAACCAAAGGTTATAATTTCAATTTGAAGTCTTATTTAGTCATGTTATGATTTTCTGTAAGTTGAAATTAATATCCATTTTTTTTTTTGTTAGAATCCAAGGGGAAGGCCCAAGAAGAATGTTGGATCACCAGTTCAAAACACAAGGCAACAGTCAAGGCCACAGTCAAGGCAACAGTCAAGGCCACA
>CACSLK010030614.1:1044673-1063244 GCA_902706635.1 Striga hermonthica | reverse complement strand
TAATTATTTTTTAAAATTTTGGCATGTTATTTATTTGTATCTATATTTATTATATAAGGTATTCTATTTACCAAATTTAGTAGATTAAAAAGTCAACGTAATTAATGCATTACTATTTCTATCCAGAATTTTATTTAATTATTTTATTTATTTGTCTTATATCCCATAAAATCAGTTTAAGAAAAAAAAATCTCATAACATCTGACAAGTCCAAAAAAAAAAGACGTAAAATCTTTACCAAAATAAAAAGACTTTATTTATTTGTCTTATTACATATTAACATTGATTTTGTCAAAATAAATCTCATAAAATCAGTGAAGTCAAAATTTGTACGTAAAGTCTATCTATCCAAAAAAAAGTCAAATTCAAAATTCCTTATCTAATTCCTTCTTTTTCTTATCTAATTCATTCTTTTCCTTATCTAATTTTTTTTTTTATTATCTAATTGTATGAAAATCTGTTCTGATTTTGTTCAATCCTCTAATTGTATTTGTATTATATTCCATAAAATTGGTTTAACAAAAAAAATCTCATAACATCCAATAAGTAAAAAAACAAAGTACGTAAAATCTTTACTAAAATAAAAAAAAAGACTTTATTTATTATCTAATTTATTATCTAATTGTATGGAAATCTGTTCTGATTTTATGGTACATACTACAAATTGTGCACCCGTGTTCAGGAGCTACTTAACGGGCAAACTCTGTGGAAATGACTCATTTAGTGCTTCTGTCCCGTGCATACGGTATGTATTTTTATTACACATACTAGAAAATTGTGCACCCCGTGCATCGCACGGACTCTGTAATAATAAATGACCTTAAAATTGTGCACCCCGTGCATCACTCGTGTTCACATTTTGGCTTATTATAGGTCACGTACTATATATATCCCGTACATTTTTTTTATTCATTTATATAATTATCAGAATGAATAAATGACCTTAAAATTGTGCACCCCGTGCATCGCACGGGCGCTGTACTAGTTAAAAATTAGTAGCAAACAAATATGTCAACATTAAATTCAGCTCATAAATAGTAATTTTATTATTTTTCTTTAAAAATCATACAATTTAATTTATAAATAAGTTCTAATATAATCATACAATTTAATTAAAATAATAATTAAATATTGAATGGTGAACAAGAATAAGTAAAACTGTTACTTTCTCTTAGATCAAGAGATAAATTTATATGCTAAAATTAAGTTTTTATTAGTATAAATATTTTAGTGAGATAATATATTAATTATTTTACAAGCTAGCCCTAACGTGCTCATATTTAATGTTCTGGCTAAAAAGATAATGCTGGTTAAAAGATTTGGAAAAAACCTTATAACTCAATTATTTTTAGACTTAACGTTGATTAAAAGAGGTAGAAAATAGATAAACCTTATTACTTTTTAGACTTAAACGGACAAGACTGTGAGAATAACTCATTTAATATTTCTGTCAGATGTGGGTTTATAACTCTATTGTTTTTTAGACTTAACGTTGATAAAATATGAAGAAAATAGATAATAACCCTTTTACTTTTTAGACTTGCTGGGAAAATAAAAGTTTATAATCCTATTGTTTTTTAGACTTAACGTGGATAAAATATGTAGAAAATTGATAATAACCCTATACTTTTTAGATTTAAATAAACAAGACTGTGAAAATAACTCATTTAATATGTATGTCCCAATGCATCGCACGGATACGTACTAATTAAAATTATTGTTCATCATTTCAAATCGGTGTTTTAATTTACACCTTCTGAATTTGCGCTCTTAGCCTTAACACTTTTATCCCCCGTAGGCAATTAGGTTTAAACCATAAACCCTAGTTTTGAACGTGAATTTCCTCTTTTATGTTTCTGAAGGTCGACCTTAACCCATGCCGTAGTTACGCTTCTGCTCCATCTCCCTGAAATTAATAGGCAAGCGAGGTCGAAGAAGCTCAGGCAATGGTGAAATTCAAAGCACAGTCGAAGAAGGCCCAAAAACGCGGAGTGGATTTCAAAGTAATGATCATAATTATTTTAAATCTTACGAAATTATGATTGCTAGATCGTGTCTGTTAACTTTCAAAACTCTGTTTTTTTGTTTCCTTTTGTTTGGTTCTCTTTTACAGAAAATTAAGCGGAAAATCGGCAGGAAATTGCCGCCCCCAAAGAATGCCACAAACACTGAAATAAAATCTAAAGCGATAGTGCTTCCGGAACAAAGTATAGTGTCTGAAAAAGCTGGGTTAGCTGTCAGCAGAAAGGGACTGACACTAAAGGAGCTTCTTCAGCAGACTAGCCATCACAATGGGAAAGTCCGAAAAGGTCTTGCATTTCATTTTTCACGCTGTATTAATGCAATCTATTTATTTGTAATGCCAATGAATCTACCGTAGTAAGTATTTGTAAACTCGTCCATGCCGGGAGAAAATGAAGTCAAAGTTCTGATCGAATGGGACTAAACTAAAAAAGAACAGTACCCGCGGGAAGGCGAGTTTTTGCACGCATGTACATGAATAGTGTCGTAAATTTCTTTGCGTTACGAATATATTAATGCATTGATATGGTAATATTGGCGGAGTTCCATTGTGCAGTTGGAAAACCTCATGTGACTGATTTATTATATTCGTGAATATGTGATACAGAACAGTATATTAGAGTTCGTTTTCATTTTGAACTTTCTGTTGAGGTTGTATATTTGGTTTTGGGGTTGGTTAGCCAAGCTTGAATGATGTGTTGTCTAATTTTGATGTTAATTCATATTAATATCAGGAGCTGCGGACAAATTTTCATACTTTATAGACTCTGTAACTAAACAGAACAAATAGTACCCTTGATTTATGAGTGATACGTAAGAAATCATAAAAACAGTACATGTTTCCAGCTCATTCCGTATTTAATTTTAGATACTGTGAATGGTTGGTGGACCTAGGACATGGAATTCGGTTTGTTGAGCGTTGATAACACTAGAGTAATTTGTTGAAACATAATACCATAAACGCTTCTACCCAAGTTGCGAGTGGAGTGCGCTTTCAATTATTATCAAAGTTGTAGTAGTAGAATCCAGAATTGCAACTATTCTCAGTAATAGTAAATTTGACTGCCTAAGGGCTTGTGGGTGTAGTCTGTGAATTGGTAACCTTGCACAAGGACCCATGTTAATCCTTTCGTCTCCTTCCTAGATCAATTTTATCTTCTTTCTCTTGACTTTGAAAGCATTTTAAACATAGTGAACTGGAATGAGTTACCTAGTAAACATTACACACGTTTTCCATGATGTTTGTCATTTTGTGTTTGTTACTTTGTTATTGACAGATCTTTGTAATTTTTCAGATGCATTGCTAGGTATGAAAGATATACTGCTTAACCACCCAGTTGAGCTGAAGTTGCATAAACTTTCTGTCATAGAAAAACTGCGCGAACGCATTGGTGATGATGATAAAGTGGTTCGTGAAACACTTTATCAACTTTTTAAGTCAGTAATTTTCCCTGGATGTGGAAAAGTAAGTATTAATATTATGGTATATCTTTTGTTTAAAAGAATTTTGTTTCTTTGCATTTCGTGTTCGCTGTTACGCTTAGTTATGATTGTCAATAATCCATATAGAATACACAATATGAAGAGGTGATGAAGAAATTGATGGCTTACTTTGTTTCCTCGACAGTCACATCAGTGTCCTTTTGGTTTACTCTTATTCTGAAAACTTGCTTTAACCTTTTGAAAATATTTTCGAAATAACAAGTTAACAGATGGTATCTTAATCAACCATTTTTTTTTTCTTTTTTTCTTTTTGCTTATGGAAGGCCGAAGAAAAAATGGGCTCATGTCAAATGAATTTAGTATTCCTTTTTTCTCTCCAGATTATCCTCTCCTCTCAAAGACCAAGTTGCTGGTCTCTAGAATGATTCTTGTTATTACAACATCTGCTTTTGTATAATTTGTTTGCTCAACCCCTCATTGCCTACATGTCGTGTATCATTTGAAAATAAAGTACACATGTTTCCTGGAATTTCTTTGGTTGATCCGATGCCTCTCTTTTTCAGGATAATCAAGGACCATTAGTTTCCTTGATGATGGTGTATATTTTTAATGCTATGACCCATTTAGCAATAGATGTTCGCTTGATGGCTTTCAAGTTTTTCGACCTTATCGTGCAGTTTTACCCCTCTTCATTTTTCTTATATGCTGAAAAGGTATGATCATATGCTGCTTTTCTGATGTGGATGCTTATTGCATTTTATTCATAATGGGTTGGCTATCGAAAGGATGCTTTTCCTTAAAAAAGTGGGTCCTAAATTTCTCGTTTTATTGCATATTTCTAATGGAAGTATAGAGTTGTTGATTTGGGGGAAGGGGGTGGCCTTATAGAGGTGAACTGCACCATAAGAAGGCGAGCCTAGTTGCCACATTAGTGAGGTTCCACCCCAAAACCAATTGGTGATAGAAGGATTAACCCACTAGGCTTATAAACTACGCATTTGTCTTGTAGAATCAATGTGAGACAACTCAGAATTGATATTCAACCACAACCACTCACTTGTGAGTCCTCTAACTGTCCGGGATCGGGCTCGATTAGCAGAGTAGCAGCAGGTCCTAGATCGGGCCTGCTTTGATACCATGTAGAGTTATAGATTGGAGGGAAAGGGTGCGGTCTGAGAGGTGAAGCGCGTCATAAGAAGGCGAGCTAGTTACCATCTTGGTGAGATTCCATTCCAAAACCAATTGGTGATGGGAGGAGTAGCCTACGAGGCTTATAAACTAGACCCAGAGAATTATTGTGGGCAACTCACAAGTGATATCTCAATAGAAAGAAATAAGGAGAGATAATTTGTGATTCAGTTAGTTCAGTTGTTGCGTTCGTTGGCTTCATTCTTGAATAAAAATGGAGCTTTCTTTCTCGTTCTTCCTTGTTACAATATATATGTGGTGGATAGTTCTGTTCCATTTTTATCGGCATTTCCTTTATGATGCACTTGTATTCTCATTGATGCAATTATAGGTTCAATGGTTTCCTTTTTCTTTCCCTGTGATCTTATTTGCTCCGTTTCTTTTGTCATTATTTATTTTCTGAATATATTAGACTACATGTGCAGATTCTCCAAAACTATGAAGATATATTACGGAAGAACCAATTTGTAGAGGATAAGAGTAAATTGAAGAGCATTCTCGCAGGATTGATTCGCTGCTTGTCGTTGTTGCCTTGTAATCAGAGAGACGAGGCTGCTGTTGAAAATGTATCTTCTGGTGTATTAATGTTGCTGGCAAATTTTGGTTGTGCTGTTCTTTAAGTTCACTACTATATATCTTGAATGAATGGAACCCAGTACATCCGGTGCACGTAATGCATCTGTCAGTTCTTTCAGTAGTCCAAAAAGTTATTTTACAATATGTCATCTGCTAACAGTTCTTGTCTTTTTCCGTTGTCAACTGTGTTTTAGATACATAAAGTTACTCATTGTTGTATGGTTTGTACAGGATATTCCAGCCCATGACATTCTTCACGCTTTTGAGTCTGACGTTTCCAGAGAATCTGTTGGTGAGTCTCAAGAACTTTCAGTTCCATTGGTGTAGTTCTTTTGTCATCCATTCTTTCACCTCGTTATAGTTTTCTTAGAAATAGCGACGTTTTTTGCTCACCGATACATTGCATGCCTGCTATCTTTCCCTTCTCCCCCTTACCATGGTTGGTCAATCTCGGTGTATTAATTTGAAACTAACTACGAGTATTTTGTCGCTTTTTCTGTGTTTTCTTCGTTATTTATTGCAATGTCCCTGGAAAACTACTAAGAAACTTATGATGAAAATCATTATTTCTTATGAATTCTCCCGAGTAACATTTACAACATGCACATATAAACAAAAATTAATGATAAACTTTGAATAATTTATAATTGAGCCAAATGATCTAATATTGGAGGCAGTGTTATCAAATGGCGGCCATGGCGGCGCGGATTAACAATCCGCTATGCAAAGTTTGTGAATGATGGCGTTCATGGCGGCGCCATAGACCGCCACGGCGGCCGCAATGGCGGAATTTTGGCAAAACGCCATGTACCTCCATCCGCCATTAATATCACTGATTGGAGGGGCTATAGACCCTTCTTATAACTATTTATTTGCTTAACATGTTCTTGAGCTCAGGATATTTTCTAATTGCTTTTCAGTTAAATATAGCTTTTAAATTTTTGGGCGTACCTTGTAAAGATTGGTCAAGATTCTGTATAGCATGAATCTAATTCAACTTTAAAAGCATACTTTATTTATGGTTATCCTATAGAGATCTATGTTTATCTAATTGCTATTCTGGGAGCAACCCAATGGGTTTGCAAAGGGAGTGCATGGTTATCTTGTTGGTGGTGCACAAAAGTTTTTATATTTATGCTACTATTAATTTTTTCTAGTGTTATGCTTCTAAATCTCACAGATAAACGACCATTTTGTCAGCTGTTTCCCCATGTGATTTCTGATGCCAAGTCTTTATACTTGGTATTAGTCCCCTTTGCCTATTATGCTGGGAACTACATGAAGTTCCATAATTGTTACTGTGAGTTCTAATATTTAAGCTAACACTTTATATGCTAGCATGTTCATGATTTATTGTCTGTTATGGAGGCCACGATCTGTTCACTGATTAGAAAAAAGCATAAGTTCCAGAAATGGATTAGTGGTGGTCGTCACAGAAGTTTACTCAAGCCCAAAACACAATAAAAGTTAATAAGTCTTTGTTAGAAAGAGGAGGATTGCACATCATATAAACGTTTGGGATGATGTGAAAAATTTGCAGTGAATCTTTATGTAAATTCTTAATTTTCCTTTACGATTAAATCATTTTCCTACATGGTCTCTGTGTGTGTATTGTCTTTATTGCTTGATGCTACATTCTGGGAAAATTAAATTTTCTCCTTAGTTCGAGGATTGCATAATACTCACCAACTTTGATTGCGTGCTTTGCAGGGCTTATTGAAATTGTCAAGCCATTGAAAGCTCTTTTGCCCATTCTAGTTGGCTGTTTCCAGGATTTCATTCCATTGCTGCAAAGCAGCTACCAACTAGATCTGCAGTCCTTTGATTGTTTGCAAATTATACTTCAGAGCGTTGATCTCATGGTCAGGTTTTTGGCCGTTGGGATTTGCAAAAGTAAACCTGATCTGCAAATTCCTCTGCCATTTCAGAAGACGGTTATGAACACATGTCATCAGTTGATATCACCATTGATGTTAAAGAAGTTATGGGATGTTTTTCCCCTCAGCCTAGTTCACCATCTCTCAGGAAAGGTATATCTATGTGGAGAGATGCATCTATAGATTTACTGCTTTAGTAATCCCAGTAACTTTAGTAATCCAAGTATAATCATCATCGTCATCGCCTTTGTATAGGGAGATATCAGATATCATCATAACACCTGTTTCTTTAAGTCAGTTGTTGGCAACATCAATGACTGGTTCTTTTCTCAAAAATACCTAAATCTCTAATTTTGCTTTATCGGTCTTTGCAGGATGATGATCGAATCTTTGTGTTAAATACTCTTATTACCAGAATATTTTTGCAGTTGAGTAATTGGGACCATGCACCATATGCTTTGTTTGAAAAGTTTATGGAGTTCATCGAAACTTCACTAGCTACAAAGGTTTGGTTATTGGTGTTGTTTATTGGACTTAATATATAAAGTAGTTTTTGAGTTTCATCTGGTACTTTCCATATGATACTTATAGCATACTGCATACGTCAAAGTACGAAGGAGATTTTAGCTGACAACAGTCTCTTTATTATATCTTCCATGTTTTATTCTCTAGATTGTTTCTAATTAATAATCCATTAAAAGCTCCTCTTCTTTAAGTCTCTAGTAGTCAAGAATTGTTACGTGTATACCATTTGTTAATTCATGCATTATTTGCAGGTGCAATCGGGTAAAGTGTTTCATGAGAAATACTTGCTTCCGCTGATACCTTACATTCCGAAACTGACAGTAAAAGTTTCTGGTGACTGGAGGTCTCGTATTCTAATGGTCTGTAAGTGAGTTATGTAATCATCGAGTGTTTCTTTAATGTATTCTCTCTTTCTCCTCAACAAATGTTTCATGCCTCTCTGTGATGGCCTGTAATTGACCTTCATTTGCCTTCTGCAGGCCTTCACCGAGGTTTTCAAGAACTCCAGCCCAGAATCTGGAATGAAAGTAGCTTGCCTTTCTGCAGTTGAAGAAATGCTTGCCCCTGTAAGATGTCTTATGAGTTATGATGTTCTTGTCATGTCACTGTACATTCATTTTAAGAATTTATGTTGCAAGATTGGATCCACATGTAACTCAATTACTATGAAGTGATGTTATTCAAGTTTCAACGTACTATGGGATTATAAAACTGAATTTGATGATAATTGTGTATTTTATGCTATTGGGTTCTGATTTCTATGAAGTTATTGTGAAAATTCATCAAAGCAATTCAAGTCTGGATGTTTTTTCTTAGCTATGAACTATGGAATCTTGATATATTTAACCAGTTATACCAGAACTACAGTAGTTACATCTTTTTTTTTTTTTAATTTTTTATTTTTGCATCTGATATGCTCTAGTTGTAGGTTTTGGAGGTGGATTTTACTGCACTAGAATCAATTTACCTACAAAGTGGGTTCTTTAAATCTTTTTGCCTAAATGCTCCTTTAAAACAGGAAAGGAGCTTGCTTTACCTTGACGCAGATGATCCAACCTTGTTCGACTATCAGATTGCTTGGATACAGTATCTCCCTTCACTGCTAATTTTGTTGGATGATAAAAGCCCATCATGTTCAAAGGTTTACTTCCTGGTGTAATGTCATGTTTTGAAAATTCTTTCTTGAACGCTTCAAGATACCAGAAAGCTTTAGTTTACTGTCTATGAATTCCCTGATGACGATTGTTCTTTCTTCAGGCTGTGTTACGTCTTCAACTACGCATTCTACAAGGTGCTCCGGTTAACTCCCCATTCTCTCAGGAATTTGACACTATGCAGTATAGTTTTAAAAACTTCTTCAGCCAGCGAATTGAGAATGGTAGGCACTGTTGATAGTTCTCCTCATTCTTCTTGTCATTAAATTGCTCTTGCCATATGTAAAGCACGCGTATGGTTTTTGCAGACATAAGTTATGGTCCCTTCATGAGGCTAGCGGCAGATATTCAGGAGCTTGCGATATGTTGCCTTTATTATTTATCTTTCATGGATTCACAGCTTTTGCAGTCACTAGTCTCATGTTGCTTATGTAAGTAAAATACGATATCTTGAGGTCTTCTATTATCATTATTGTGCTGGTTAGCTGCTGCACTAGTTGTTCTCCATGATAACTAATCAACTATGGTTGCATTTTATCTTCTGTCCACTGTAGTGGAGTATATTTGAATTTTGTCATCAATCTTACTTTGTGCACTCTGTGCGTGAAACTTTTGTTCCTTGTAAAATATAAGTTCTTCCAAGAACTTTGTTGCTTTTGGTTTTTCTGATTAGTGATGGATATCTGATATCATTTACCCTAATCTTACACAACAATCATGTACCAGAACAAGCATGTTGGAAGTTGTATCGAGTAAGAAAAGGCTTCAATTTGTTCCCCTCATTTTTGTAGGATTTAATAGCAGAAGTGGAGTTGCGGTAACACAATCCTGACAATCATCTCACTAAATATATTACCTAAAACAAACTATTCATGCTGGGCTACCAAGTTTATTAGCACTTATCAGTAGGAAAGCAAGTTAATGTTCCTTTCTCTCGTGGAACAGTTGGAATAGGATATAATTCATTCCACTTACTAAAAATCCAGACAATTATTGTGACAAAAGCATCATTTATAGAGAAGTATATGTTGTTTATGGATGTTCCTTGTCAATCTCTCAGGTGATAATGTTGATAGAAACTTGGTTGTGCGTATCATAGAAGTTCTTCATTCGGCTTTTAGAGCTGGACATATCCAAGTTGCGGACTATATAAGTTTCCATGTTACATTACTCGCGCGGTTCCAAGTCTGTCCGGGTATTTTCTTAATGAGTTATGTTGCATCTGATTAAGGTTACCATCGACATTGACGGCATTTTAGAAACTGGATATATCTGAAAAGTTTGCGCAATTTCGATCTTTTCATTTTTCTGTTATACTCAGGTTACTTGGAATCCTCTATGCAAGCTCGATTATTATTATTTATTTTTACTTTGTTTTATTTATGTGCTTTTTATGGGAATAGCATTGGGTTCAAAATATGAAATTTTGAAGAAATTGCTTTGTAAAAAGAATAGTACAGGTTCAAAATATTATGCATTTTTTGAACTGTGAGAGTACATAAGGACCAATTGTTATTTTTCTATATTGTTATTTTCAATATATATTTATATATTGAGAAATTGTGTTGTGTTTGATTGTTTTCCAGAAAAAGGCCCCCCTGCTGTGAAGGATAATCAGAAGCCAAATTGGAAAGCATATAAATCTATTACTTGCATTGTCTGCTCATGTTTGTCGCAGATTGGAGATGATTGTCTTATTTTCCAGATGATGGAGAAGATAATTGTTGATCAGCTAGTATGTTCTCTCTGACTTCCAAATTAACATCTTCTTCCATTTTCCACTCCCTTAGTTTTCTCATTCTAAAGCAGAAAATTATTAATAGATTCCTTCATAATGGCATGCGATATTAATATTGTTTATTTTTATTTAATATGTTTCAGTGTGGTCAAACACCGTTGGACAACAAATGTGCTTTCCTCAGATTGCTCACCACTCTAGGCTCGAAAAAAGCTTCACTTTCTGATCAGAGTATTGTCAGTATAAGTTATGTCCTTGCACAATACTTGACTGATGTTGCTTCAGTAAGTTCTTTTCCTCCTATATATATATTCACATTACTCTCATTATATCATGGACAAATGTCAATATTTTAGTTAGGTGCCCCGACTTCAATTGAACTATACCATACTTGGTGCAGAATATGGGGGAAGGTGTTCAAGAGCCAACCGCAGTTATGAGCGTAAAAATAATACGCTACTACTTACTACCTGTCTTTTACCTGTTTTATGGGAGTAAAAGATTATTGAGTCGTGTCTTAAATTTGATGGGATTTTGGATTTCTAAGTCCAGTTCATCAGGTGGGTCCCACCATCATATTCATCCTTCGGGCGATCGTTCATCTGTGATATGTGCAATTGGTTCTGTACTCTCTCACATGTATAAAGATGTCAAGATCAGACCAATTCTATTGTCGTGCAAGATTGAGATGGAGACTATGGTGCAGAATTTGCTCAATTTGCTGGTATTTAAGCTTATCTATTTTCCTCTTCTCATGCGTATACTCTGGATGACCGCTTTTGATGTACTTTGATGATTTTAAAGTTTTATATCTGGTTATTGTGTGTATGTTCATGAAACACTTTCAATTCCTAAGTGTGCTTGTCTGTACTTTGAAAATGAAAGGATTGTAGTTCACTTCAGCTAATTTAGTGTATATGTTAGGGAGGCTACAAAGTAGCTATCTAGCATTCAACTGTTTGTGGGGACACACATTTTTAGTTAAATGGCTATTAAATTATCAGTTTTCCGTTGCATATCATAAACTCTGTCTCGTATAGGGATTTTTGTTGTCTGTATCAGACAATCTTTTGAAAGGTAAAACTGTAATACGTACATAAATATATATGTAGCGTGTGTGTGTGTGTGTATAATTGTAGTCAGCCCTTTCCTTTTTCTCTCTTTTACTGTTTCTCGAAACACCCGAATCATATAATTTTTTTTCTTTGGCATTATTTTCTGTCTCCTTTCTTCATTCTCAAAACACTCCGAATCATGCCCCCTGTAATTATTTTCTTTTCCAGACTTCTGAAGAAACAAATTTGACTTTGGAGGAAAGGCACAAAATCCAGACAACCTATGATCAATTGAAAGCTATGTCCAACAATGACGTGATTTAACATTCCTGACTTGGTGAGATAAGTGAGGTACAATGTGTTCTGTCCTTTTGTTTTGCAGTGGTTTTGGCTCTTAAATATGGTGACATATTTTAGCTGCTTCATCATCTGTTTTTCTAGAGTTTACACAATTGATTAACGACTGATAACAGAAAGATTTGATGAATTTGCAGTGTATTTACTAAAACATTTCAGTCCTTTTGCTTCAGAACTCCTATCAACATTGGGGAGACACGTATGAAGTATCAAATGGGTTCCTTTTGTGGGTCGATATTTCTCAAACTGGACATATGAGTTGGCTCGTTTGAAACCGAGATACATCACAAAATGGTTCTCAGCGATCTCTCAGGGCCCACATTTGAAGCTGTTCCTCTAGATATCTACAAAAGAGCAAAAACTTTTTAATGATTAATATTGAACAGCAGAAATTAGCTAAAAATTTTTGAGTTTTGGATGAAATTCACTTATGATATTGTGAAAGTAAGTGGCAGACCGGCCAGAACAATGCTAGTGCTGAAAGAATTAACACGTGCTCATCACCATTACAAAAGGTTACAGGGTGTTGAGATTGAAAATGAAAGAATATATGATATAGATCTTCCTTCAACTCCTCCACAGCTCCTGCAAATTTCATCCATATGTAACCCTATATTGAGAAGCTTCTGATTTGTACTTAATGCCCCATGCGAGCTCCTCCACTCATGTGAAACTTGATGGAGACGAGATTGCGCTCGCCTTCTTTGAGAAGCATGATCGTTTGACGTCCTTAATATAATTATTTGTTTTTCTCTTTATTATTATTATTATTATTATTATTATTATTATTATTATTTTTAATATTATAATAATTATTATTATTAGTTTTATATTTTAGTTTGATAGGTGAATATTTTTATTTATTTGCCTTACACCTTTTTTTGTTAGGTAAGTTAACTAGTTAGGGCTTTATGGGATGTTATTATTGGCTTATTCATCATTGTGGAGGGTTGGATAAATTTTATGAAATAAGATATTCTTGAGAGTTTTATCACTTGTTTTTCTACGCTTTAGCTACATCAGTTGGTATTTAGAGACTAGAATGATTCACGATGCAGTCGAAAAAGAACGATATTTCAGACGACAGATGTGACGCTGCCATTTATAGTTTGGGGCGACTAGTCGTGATTTGACCTCGAGCTTGGCCCGCCAATTCGACGTGGTGTGACGTCAAATTGAAGATCTGACCACGGGGATCGAGGACATTTGACTAGCCATCAATACCTCTTTCCAAGGCGATCGGTTAACGACTACTCCGAGGAACTTATTAGCTCCTCTTGCGGGTCGACGTGCCCGAGACGACAGACCAACTCGTCTTCTATTATATTGGCGGGTAGCGTTTGCCAATTCAAGATATGATGAATTTATTTGTGCTCAATTCAATTTCTAACGTGCATTAACGACCTTTCTAATGGAGCAGCAACTCGCGCACTGGGCCATGACCTCTTCTATCCCTGCAGCGCGCATCGGTTTCGCCGCACTAGCGTCCAGGAGCCTTTAACTGTAGTAGGTTGTTGCGAGCACCGGATTGAGCGACCGCTTGCGATGCTTTTCATGCGTGGAGTTAGGCCACCAGCGGGCTGCGTGCCCTAGGTCGGGCGGCTCCCGCGCGATATTTGTTGGCGACGACAGCAAACATGTTGGCGGCCAGGATTCCGACGGCCCGCCGACCTTTGACGACGGGCCTTCGATGGTAGAGGAGCATCTTTACGGCGACGTGGTCTCGCCTCGTCATTCGTCATTCATGTTGGTTTCCCTGTGAGTTTTCCAAGGAGTCTTTTAAGCGACATCATACTTTTGAGTCTAAATGCATGGTTGGCGATCGAGTTTGCCGTTTTATTATTAATTTTGGCTCGTGCAAGAATGTGGTTTCCCAAGAGGCCGTTGAGAAGCTTTGTCTGTCGAGTGAGCCACATCTTCAGCCTTACACTCTCTCTTGGACCTAGTGTGGCAATGCTGTCACCGTCAACCACTGCGTTTTGGTATTGTTTTCCATCGGGGCCACGTATAGAGACACGATTTGGTGATGTTGTGCATATGGATGCGTGTCACCTTTTATTGGATCCTCCGTGGCAGTTTGATCGCTCAACTGCATATGACGGCCTTCTTAACACCTACAACTTCATGTTCGAGGGTGTTAAAATTGTTCTTCATCCGACTCCACCTTGGTCGCTGCCCATACCAACGCCTTCTCCGGTCTTATTCTTTTCTCGCGCGACTTTTGGTGACGAGATGCTCGAGGATCCTTTTGTTCTTCCACTATTGGGATCTGACTCGACAACTGAGTGCTCGCTCCTAGTGGTCATCCTCCAGTTGCTTGAGGAGTTTGCAAATGTTTTCCCGACTGATTTTCCGTTAGGTTTGCCTCCTCTCCGCAACATACAACACTAGATTGACTTGGTGTCGGGCGCCTCTCTTCTGGACA
The DNA here is from genome assembly GCA_902706635.1 of Striga hermonthica. Classification (NCBI taxonomy): domain Eukaryota; kingdom Viridiplantae; phylum Streptophyta; class Magnoliopsida; order Lamiales; family Orobanchaceae; genus Striga; species Striga hermonthica. The sequence continues at coordinate 1,048,884 of CACSLK010030614.1, read as the reverse complement.
GACCGCATTATCGCATGAGCCCAGTGGAACATGAGGAGTTACGTCGGCAGGTGGAGAATCTTTTACAACACGAGCATCGTAGCTTAAGCTCGTGCGCAGTGCCCACTTTGCGTATCCCGAGAAGCACATTTCTTGGCGCCTGTGCGTAGATAGTCGGTTTATTAACAGGATCATTGTCCAATACCGAATTCTTATTTCTCGATTGGACGACTTGCTGGATCAGCTACATAGAGCTTCCGTCATCACGAATTTGGATCTTCGCAGCGACTATCATCAAATTCACATTCGGTCGGGAGATGAGTGGAAGATGACCTTCAAGATTCGTGAGACTCTGTTCGAGTGGATGGTGATGCCCCTTTGAGTTATCGAATGAGCCCAGTACCTTCATGCGAGTGATGAACTAGGCGCTTCGTGATCTCATTGGAAAGTGTGTCGTCATTTATTTCAATAACATCCTTATTTTTAGCCGTTTTATGGAGGAGCACTTGCTTCATGTTAGATCTGTTCTTCTTACCTTACGCGTCGAGTCTTTTTTTGCAGCGTTGAGGAAGTGCTTCTTGGTCGACTCTATCTTGTTTTTGGGTTTTGTTATTTCAGCGGATGGGATTCGCGCGGATGATAGCAAGGTGGCAGCGATTCATGATTTGCTGACTCCCACTTATTTACTAAGGCCCGTAGCTTTCATGGGCTCATGTCATTTTATTGGCCCTTTTATTTCATATTTTAGTTCGATCACGATGCCTATCATGGACTGTCTAGAGCAAATCCTTTGTCTGGACACCACAGGCCGCAAATGTTTTTTCTCTTATCAAGTGTAAGTTGACGTTTGCTCTTGTCTTGGTCTTGCTCGATTTTCGTGCCCTTTCGAGCTCTTTTGCGACAACTTGAAGGTTGGGATCAAGGATGTCTTGATCCAGGATGCACGACCCATCTTATTTTTCAGCAAGAAGTTTTCGGGACCTCGATTACATTACAACACGTATAATGTCGAGCTTTATGTTATGGTTCGTATTGTGCGATATTGGCACCATTATCTTTTCCATCGGGAGTTTGTTCATTACACAGAGCATGAGGCTTTGTGCCACATCGCTTCCTAGGTAATATATCGACGTGTCATGCTTCGTAGAATGCATATCTACAGCAATTCACTTTCGTGCTAAAGCATCGCTCCGGGGTGTCTAACGCGTTGAGTCTGTTCCTTAGTATTGACGAATTTGTGATTTTTGGTTTTCGGCTTTGACTTGCTGCGTGAGCTTTATGCGACTACTACCTTTTTTTGAGCAAATACTGGTGCGCCTTGCGTCCAGTCCTTTCGAGGACTACTTGTTGTCTGATGGTTTTTTTTCTTGGGTGGGGGAGGGTCTGAACGTACAACTATGTTTACCAGATTGCAATCTCCGTCTGAAGTTGGTTGTCGACCTTCATGGCATGAGTCCCGTGGGTTGGGATCGTTCCATTGAGTCAGCGTTCTTTTTTGTCGTCTTTGTGACGTGATGTGACTTGTTATGTGGAGCACTGCCGAGTTTGTCATGTATCTAAGGGCATTCCGTCTAACACCGGTCTTTATCGCCCTTTGCCTATTCCGTCAACATCGTGGTGTGCGATTAGTATGGATTTTGTGTTTGGCTTGCCGGGCACGCAACGCATGCATGACTCTAATTTTGTGGTGGCTAACCTAATTGTCCATTGTATTCCATGAAAGCGCACGACTAACATCGTGCATGTGGCGTAGCTGTTCTTTCACGAGGTGTATCGCTTTTCATGGTTTACCTTCACCTATTGTGTCAGACTATGATACAAGTTCCTCTGCTTCTTTTTGGCGTAGTTTGTGGCGCCAAGCTAATACACGGTTGGATTTTAGCAGTGTCTATTGCAGACGGAGGTCGTTAATCATTCGTTGGGAATTTCCTGCGTTGTGGCAAGAACTTGCAGAGTTGGGATCAGAGGCTTAGTCAGTCCGAGTTCACCAATAATTCGACAGTTAGTTGCGCTATGCATTTTTCTTTATTTTAGATGGTCTATGCGTGCAGTCCAACATATTTAGTGGCGTTGTCGTCGACGAAGTCGCGTGATCATTCGACTGAGGATTTTATGGCAGACTTGCAGCAGACACATGCGACAAATCATGCTAATTTGGAGGAGGCGAGTGTTGCGTATAAGCGTCATGCAGATGCTTGTCGACACCACGTGAGGTTGAGGTGGGTGACTATGTTTGGGCTGTGTTGATGAAGCAGGGACGGATTGACACTTGGGTTGCCCAGGTTGAATTTTTGTTGCTAAACATATATAGTTATAATTTCCAAATAAATATTTAGGAAGAAAAGATAAAGTTAGAGAACTTACGAGACATAATAAAAACAAATTTAAGTTATTTTACTAGTCTATATAAAACAAAGTCGAACATTGTCTCTATGTTCTCTTCTATAATTAAATTTAATGAAATGATAATCGAGGATGAGGCTATTGCTGATCAAAGAGGACAATGCAATTTGTTGTTTGTGCAGATACAATCCTTTGATTTCACATTTTGTATTCTTGTAATGAGACAAATTTTAAACTTAACGAATGAGTTATCACTAAAATTATAAATGGATGATCAAGATATTGTCAATGCTATGGATTTGGTAAGGGAAAGTAAGGTTGTGCTTGTTTATGAAAACTAGAACAAATCTTTGTGTGTGTGTGTGTGTGTGTGTGTGTGTGTGTGTGTGTGTGTGTGTGTGTGTGTGTTAACTAGAGCTTATTTGAAAAAAGTTAATATAATTAATTGTTAGTGGAAATTCAAAAATTTATTAAAGTAATATGAAAAATAAATGATAAAATTGATTTGATATAAAAGTAAGAGATATATGATCGGAAACAAAGCATTCTCCGCCAACTCCCTCTGGGCATCGGGATGTGAATCTATCCGATTTCTTCAATCAACCCAACAAGTTGGGGCGAAAGATGCACTCATCTCCTTTCGCGTCGAGCGTCTGCAAACCTTGCAGTAATTTAACGCCTGAATTTCTCAAACCAACCAATCCAGGAAACCACTCTCTAATAGACGCCATTGGCATATCCGTCTTGTTCCCAACCTTGAGGAGGGATGGGGGAGTGAAATGATAGACAGTTAAAATTATGTGAGTGTATTAATAGTGAATTAAAGTTAATGTAATGTGTAAAAATAGTTGAATGATATTATTTAGTTATATTGATAATATTGTGGATAGTGGGGTTTAATTAAAGTCGAGTTAGGTTTTGAATTGAGATGAATTTTTTTCTAGTCTTTTTCTAGAAATTTGATAAACAAGCACGACCAAAACAACTCGAAAAAATGATACAAGAATAATGTGAATGGGAAAATTTTTTGCAGAATGTAAATTCGTATGTAATAAGCACGACATAAAAATTTAGAGCACTTTTTATTTTACATTACCCTGGCTGATAAAAATTTCTGCATCTGCCGCTGTGATGAATGATTGATTTTTTGCCCACGAGGAAGATAGCTCCGGCAGAGATTGTGGAGAAGATCAATCCGAATGTTTACCACCTACGTCTTCCTTTGCACATTCACATTTCGGACGTGTTCAATGTCAAACATCTGGTGTCGTTCCATGGTGACAATCCCGATGAAGAAAAGATTGGACAGATTTCGAGGGTAAATCCTTCTCAACTGAGAAAGAATGATATAGACGAGATTGCACTCGCCTTCTTGGAGAAACATGATCGTCTGACGTCCTTCATATAATTATTCATTATTATTATTATTATTATTATTATTATTATTATTATTATTATTTTTATTATTACTACTATTATTATTATTATTATTATTATTATTATTAGTTGCATATTTTTGTTTGGAAAGTAGGTAAATATTTATGTATTTACTCTACTTATTTTCTTGTTAGGTAAGTTAATTAGTTGGGACTTTATGAGATTCTATTTATTGGGTTCTTCATTGTGTAGGGTTGGTCAAGTTTTATGAAATAAGAATATTTTTGAGAGTTTATCTCTTACTTTTCAGTCGTACACTTTTGCAACTTCGCTACATCAAACTCACTTATAAACATAATACAATTATTATTTTATTTTATATATACATGGATATCGAATGGAAATTGTCAAAGTATGATCCATTTTTTTTTTCTTTTTGATTAAAAAACTGCATACAACTAATTAAAAGAGGAAGATAACAAAATAGGAAGAGAGTCCTTCCAATAATAAGG
>CACSLK010030614.1:1009669-1019728 GCA_902706635.1 Striga hermonthica | reverse complement strand
TTTTTTTACATTTAAATTTCAATTTCTTAAGATGTTGGAAATATTTTTTATGTTTCAATTTTAACATTTATTATACAAATTAAAATATTTATCAATCTTTCCAAAAATTTGGAATCACCTTACTAAACTAAAAATAAAAATTAAAATTATTCCTTAATTAAATAATCTCAAAATTTTTTATGAGAATACTCGAAAATTATGGTCAATTAGAAAGAATTTGGAATTATATGATAATTATAAACCATAAAAGTAACAAATAAATTATATGATTATATTATTTGAATTGTTTTGAAATTAAATATTTAGGTAGTTAAGTTTTCAAACATTCTTAAACTTTTTTAATCTATGTATAAGTAATTACAATAAAAATAATATGTCAATCCTTCACATTTTTATTTTGTACTCAATGAATTAGACAATAAAATAGATACTTTTTAACTAAAACCTTTATGATTACATATCATGCTTGATATAGCCATATAGATATATCGGCCCAAAGACTCCCTACTCGACCGTAGATAAAATGAATCGCCCGAGTTTTGGGATGTGTGCTCATCGACATTCCAAAGTCGAGCTCTTCAAAGTCGACTCCTCAACAGGAGATAACAAGGCGGATTTCATACAAGTCGACATCTAGAAGTCGACCTTGTTCAAGTCGACTTCACGATAATAGACATTTATATAGATAGCAAGCATAGCTGATAAGCCGGATCCCAGGTCAAATCATTCTTACTTGATGTCGACTCCTCGCATCTCGAGTCAAAATGCATATTGACGACCCCACACACTTGATACATTCCTCGGGAGCCTTTTGTTCTCTTATGGATAAGAAGGAATCTGGGTATGACTCAGCAAGGAGGGGAGACGAATCGACCAGGGCAATTTGGACCTTTTAGGTCCACCGACTCAGGGCATTTCAGGCATTTTAGGTAAGTGTTCCCTCCTATATAAAGGAGAAGAGGTAGCCCTAAACCTTAACTCCCATTCATTCTATACTCTCCCCTTCTACTGCTGCTCTCAGAGCAGTCTCTTTCCATCTCTCCCATACATTGACTTGAGCGTCGGAGGCTCTATGCCGGAAGCGCCTCCGGCGTTGAGTTTTTGTAGGTATTCTCGCGGTCCAGCAGCGGTTTGAAGGCGATTCAGGCAGACCTGAGCTCGATTCCACCGGTTCGCTCTAGATCTGAGAGCAGACCCATCATTTTGGCGCCGTCTATGGGGACTTCTTGAAGGAATTAAGAGCTTTACACCTAGCTCTGATCTGTCTCTGATGGCCGAGAAGGAAGGTTTGAAGGAACCTGAACGAGGAGTTTAGGGGGGCTTGGACGGATAGGAGACCACCACCCTTTTCCACCGCTAGACCTCCGGCGATGCAGGTGCTGGGACTACCACCGTTTGGAGGACTTCCACCTCCAGGATTGAATCTGAGTGGAGAAACGCCCATTAGCCCGGAGTGAAGGTACAAGTGCTGACCTCAGCAGGAGCAAGTCAAAACTCAAATCCAAACGAAGTAAGGGAACAAACGGAGATGTCTCGATGCGAGGGAAAGCAAATCCAGGAGATGGCGGAGCAGACGCTGACACAACCCCGTGTCGAGGAGCAAACGGTGACAATGACGAGAAGTGAGATGCAAAAGATGATAGCAGAAGCAGTAGCAGCTCAACTGAAACAAACCCAGATTGAGCGACCCAGAGTCGACCAACCCCGGATCGAGCAACCACATGTCGAGCGCGAACAACATGCCCAGTCCAATGAAAGGTAAAACAAGAGGGCGGAAGAAGTAGCATCTTCCATTAGGACTCCATTAGGACTGTCAACCCGCAAGCAAGAGATGAGACATTGGAGTAGTTGCTAGCTCAAGTTCGCGACCTAGAAGCTCGAGTCGAGGGGAGGAAAACTGGGGGTTCGAAGGGACATCCTTTCTCGCAGCATATTCTAGATGCCGACCTACCACAGGGTTTCTGTGATCTGAACATAAGTTATGATGTGTCGACTGATCCGTCTCGACATATGAGGAGCTTTGAGAATATGGCAGTACTGCATCGTTATAACGACCCAGTGCAATGTCGAGCTTTTTTGACGACCTTGTGAGGATCTGCACAGGATTGGTTCCATCAGTTACCTTCGGGGGCCATCAAAGATTTTGATAGATTCAGTTCGAGCTTTCTCAACCAATTCACAAGCGTTAAGCCTCAAGAGAAGTCGTATCTAACCTTAATGGGCTTACAACAGAAAGAAGGCGAATCACTGCGAGAATATGTGGCGAGATATACGCGTGCGTGCGTCGATGTGCCCAGGGCGTCGGAAGAAATAAAGACAGGGGAATTGACTCGAGGGTTTCTGCCAGGTTTGTGCAGGAATTCTTTGGCAAAGCGCCCAGGTAGAATGTTCGATGAAGTAGTGGGTAGGTGTGCGAAATACATGAATGTCGAGGAAACAGAGGCCGACTTCTTGCGGGCGGCCAAGGCAGCTAAAAACGACCCTCGGGATGAGAGAAAGGAAAAGAAGAGTTCCTCGACAGGGGAGAGAAGGGGGTCCCCACGAGCAGAAAGAGAAGGGCGAACTAGAAGTTGGAGGCCCACGCATTACACCCCCTTGGCGGCTCCCCAATCTAGGATTCTGGAAGTCATGGAGAGGGAGATTCACAACAATGTTGTGAGATGGCCCAAGACGAGGAAGGATGGACCAACGAAGCCCAAAAGCAACTTGTATTGTCGATTCCACAAAGATTACGGGCATAACACTGACGATTACAGACATCTTAAGGACGAGATTGAGAGGCTGATGAAAGCCGACCATTTGAAAGAATTCATATATAAGGATCGCGAGAGATCGGGTCGAAGGAGAGAAAGGAGCAAAAGTCCTCATAAGAGGGCGAGATCATCCGAGAAGGATAAGCTCCCCCCCGAAGAGGGGAGTAATTCATATGATCTTTGGAGGGTCGACGGATGGAGATTCCAATCGGGCGAGGAAGGCGTATGCTCGAGGGCGGTATGCGAAGTTCGAGGTGCAACAAGTCGAAGAGAATAGCCCGGTAATGAATTTTGGACCCGCCGATGTAGGGAGGGGGTGGTCGAAAGGCCGCACAACGATGCCTTAATGATAACGGCCCAAGTATCGGGGTATGAAGTACATAGAGTGTTTGCCGACAACGAAAGTTCAGTTAATGTGATTTTTTATGAGTGCCTCAAAAGGATGGAGCTCGACATCAACCTCACACCATTACACACATCGCTTTTCGGATTCAATGGATCAGAGGTCGCTCCCCTGGGAGAAACCATGCTCGCTGTCGTGCTGGAGGAAGGAGATTTGAGGTAGGTAAAAATGATACGGTTTGTGGTGGTCGACGTCGAGTCGGCTTATAATGTAATCCTCGGAAGGCTGGCGCTCAATGCCTTTCAAGAAGTAGTGTCAACTTACCATATGAAGTTGAAGTTCCCCGTTGGAGATCGAGTGGGGGAGGCTCGAGGGGACCAGAAGTTGTCGTGAACATGCTATCAGATCGCGGTAAAACTAACCAGCAAGCTGAAGTCAAAGAAGGAAATGAGCCAATGTCGTGAAAAGAGGCCGAGGGGGGGTGACCTTGAGCCACATGGAGAACTGATGGAAATCCAGATCGAAGAGAAAGCGGACTAAATCACCAAGGTCGGGAGAGAGTTGGAGAATGAGTTGAGAAAGCAGTTGGTGGAGTTGTTGAAGGAATTCAGAGACATATTCACTTTCTCTCCCGAAGAATTAACGGGAATCGACCCGGAGGTCATGGAGCACAACTCTATGTCGACCCCCTCAAAAAACCCGTCAAACAGCGACTTAGACATCATGGAGCTGAGATCGATAAGGCAATTGAGGTCGAGGTGGACAAGTTGCTAAAAGCCAAGCACATCAAAGAAATCCAATTCCCCGAATGGATATCCAACATTGGGATGGTGAGAAAGCATTGAATAAATGGCGCATGTGCATCGACTTTCGTGACTTAAACCTGACATGCCCAAAAGATCATTATCCTTAGTTGAGAATTGATCAGCTAGTCGACTCCACGGCTGGTTGCGAGCCGCTAAGTATGATGGACGCCTTCCAGGGGTATCATCAAATTCCGCTGGCCCCCGAGGATCAAAACAAAGTTATCTTCGTGACAAGCAAAGGGACATATTGTTATGTCGTCATGCCCTTTGGGCTCAAAAATGCGGGGGCGACGTACCGAAGACTGATGGATCGACTATTCAAGCTGCAGATCAAGCGTAATATGGAGGTGTACGTGGACGACATCCTGGTGAAAAGTAGGTCCTCGATCTCGCATGTCGAGGATCTAAGAGAAACATCCGAGACACTAAGGACATTTGAGATGAAGCTGAACCCGAGTAAATGCGCCTTCGGAGTGAAGGCAGGGCGATTCCTTGGCTATGTCGTGACTGAAAGAGGCATTGAGGTAAACAAGACAAGGTGAAGGCCATACTCGACATGGCACCACCAAGGAATATCAGGGAAGTGCAAGCCCTGACGGGTCGAATTGCCGGCCTAAGCAGATTCATCGCTCGAGCAGCAGAGAGAAGTTTCTCATTCTTCAAGTTGCTTAAGAAGAAAACTTTTCAATGGAACTAGTGTGTATCCCGTTCGATGCACGGTAACAATATTACATTAACAATATTATAAATAGATCTCGAGTTTGAGTCACTCAATGACGGAGGTGGAAACTGCTATTGATCCTATTTAAAAAGAGGAAGAAAAAAATAATAATTATAAATTAAAGAGGAGTATAAACAATACTTAATAATTATAAATTAAAGATTCGGGGTCGTAAAATTATTTTGTATAAGAGAATATAAATTTTACATTATTTTGTATAAGAGAATATAAAATTTGTATGTTTAATATTAAAAACACCTAAAATATTATATCAGTATATGTAAAAGTATTCAAAATTTTCTATATTATTTTTAAAAGATATGAAGTCACCTACAATTTTTCTAAACAATTTTAGAAGGAAAACATATTTAAAAACATTTGAATTTAACATTATGTAAAAAAGATTTTCTAGACTATTTTGTAAAAAAAAAAACATGTCCACAAATAATTAAATTTAACATCAATTATATATATGTACATATGTATATATAGAAAAATATGTAATAAACAATGTCTAAACAATTTGTTTAAAGTAACTAAAATATTATAAGGCTAATTTAATAAACACCTTCGATCAAAAAACAGGAAAAAATAAATATCTACACATTAAATTAGATATAATGTTTTGAAATTTCTGCCTAAAAAGAGTCTAAACTATTTATTATTGATTTTGGAGGGAAAATAATGATTTTGGAGGAATTTAATGATTGTAGAAGGAAAATAATGATTTTGGCAGGAAATCATAAAAATGTTATTCTTTTTATATAATGATAGATGACGAGGCTCAAATGGCATTCGAAAAACTGAAAGAATTTTTAAGCGAGCTGCCGCTGTTAACAAAACCAGAACCCGATGACAAGTTGGTGCTCTACATCTCGGTGGGAATATTTTCCTTAAGTTCGGTATTGCTGGGAGAAGCAGGAGGCCCAGCAGCCGATCTATTACACGAGTCGAGTACTTCAGGGTGCGGAGACGAGATACTCCGAAGTCGGAAAGCCGCCTTGACGCTGGTGATAACAGCCAGAAAGGTGAGGCCGTATTTCCTAAATCATGTGATAGTAGTGAGAACAAACTTCCAGCTCGGAGAAACCTTGGGTCGACCAACTGTCTCGGGTCGACTCGTAAAGTGGGCAGTAGAGCTGAGCGAATACTCCATCAAATACGAGCCGAGGCGAGCCATAAAAGCCCAGGCTTTAGCGGTTTTCATCCAGGAGATAACTAAGGGGGAAGAGAAGAAGTGGATGATGCATGTCGATGGATCCTCGGCGGCCAAAGGGTCTGGTTTAGGAGTTGTCCTCGTATCTCCTGAAGGCGAGCAACTCGACTTTGCCATCAGAATGGAGTTCAAGGCCTCAAACAACGAGGCGGAGTATGAAGCAATAATTAAAGGGATTCAACTTGCCATCAGTGGCAGAGCAACGGAGATCATGGCACATTCTGAGATTAAGGAGGATCGAATGCTGAAATATGTCGAGGAAATCCAAAACCTGGTGCGAGGCTTAGAGAAATTCGAGCTGAACCAAGTCCCTCGAGAGGAAAACAAGCGAGCCGATTGGCTCGCAAGAATAGCGAGTTCAAATGAAGGGAAGATGGGAAATCGCATTACCACTATGCATCTAGAAGGGAGTATCCTGGGCGAGACAATAGAGGTTGACGAGAAAGATAATTGGAGAAAATCGATTCGCTGGCTGATACAAGGTCAAGTACCTGAAGGAGATAAGCATGAGGCGGGAAAAACAGCTCGATATTTGAGAAAATACTTTGAAGTTGAGGGGATCTTGTATAAGAAGTCGATGGTCGGGCCCCACCTGCGATGTGTTTCAGAAGAAGAGGGAAGTTATGTCCTGAGAGAGATTCACAGGGGTGTTGCGGAGCGCGTGTGGGATCTCGAGCTTTAGCTGGCAAGGCTCTGCAAGCGGGCTATTACTGGCAAAAAATTCGAAGGATGGCCGAGCAGTTAGTACAAGGATGCGAAAGATGCCAACGCCATGGTCGAATTTCCCACATCTCAGCCGAAGGAATGACGACAATCAATTGCCCAATTCCTTTTGCTCAATGGGGAATCGACTTGGTGGGCCCATTGCTGATGGGAACAGGACAAATGAAGTTCTTGGTAGTCGCTGTCGATTATTTCAGCAAGTGGGTCGAGGCAGAGCCCCTACAAAAATCACCGAAGAGAAGATGATACAATTTCTGTTCAATAATAACTGCTATCGGTCTGGAATTCCAAGGGTGTTGATCTCAGATAACAGAACACAATTCCAGGGGAAGCGAATCCAAGCATGGTGCCTCGATATGGGAATTAAACAGAGATTTACTTCGGTCGCTCATCCCCAAGCTAACGGGCAAGTCGAGGTGACGAATAAGACTATTCTACAAGGGCTAAGGAAACGATTAGAGAAGGCATCGAGAGCTTGGATCGACGAGTTAACAACTGTCCTATGGGCGTATAGGACTACGCCAAGAAGCTCGACAGGCCAATCACCATTTAGTATGGTATATGGGATGGATGCACTCCTACTAGTGGAAATTGCACTAGCTTACACAGATCGACGTACTTCGAGAAAGGAAAGAATGAGGATATGGCCAAAGAAGCCCTCGACCTGATTGAAGAAGGGCGAGAAGAAGCTTGGTTACGATCCGTTGAATATAAACAGAAGATGCGCGCAGCTTTCGATAAGAAAGTCTGAACCAGGCGTTTCCAAGTGGGAGATCTCGTTCTCAAGCGAGCAGACACTCTGAAGCATGTCCGAAAGCTCGAGGCCAATTGGGAAGGACCATATACCATGACGAAGGTGCTAGAAAGGGGCGCATACGAACTCGAGAATGGAGAAGGCCGACAACTGCCGCGATCTTGGCATATGATCCATCTCAAATGATTTTGTGCTTAAGGCAATGTTTTAAACTCTTTTGTACTGAACAATGTTTAGATCAAATTCAGTAATGCAATGAATTTCAAGTTTATACTTCAACCGTCTTTTACATTTCCATATCGGCCTCTTTATGACTGCTGAAAATAGAATTTTTCAAAACGGCTATATAGCCGACCAAACTACGAAGTTGTATTCTCGAGCAGAATCTCGATAACGCTACGAAGCCTGCGACTACGAAGTCGACTAAACAACTACGAAGTTGTATTCTCGAGTAGAATCTCGATAAGGCTACGAAGCCCATGACTACGAAGTTGTATTCTCGAGTAGAATCTCGATAAGGCTACGAAGCCTGCGACTACGAAGTCAACTAAACAACTACGAAGTTGTATTCTCGAGTAGAATCTCGATAAGGCTACGAAGCCCATGACTATGAAGTCGACTAAACAACTACGAAGTTGTATTCTCGAGTAGAATCTCGATAAGTCTACGAATCCTGCGACTACGAAGTCGACTAAACAACTACGAAGTTGTATTCTCGAGTAGAATCTCGATAAGGCTACGAAGCCTGCGACTAGATGTCGACTAAACAACTACGAAGTTGTACTCTCGAGTAGAATCTCGAAAAGACTGAGAAACCTACAACAAGGAAGCCGGCTTACACAACTGCGACGCTACACGCAAAAAACTCTTTTCAACATATCATTGCAAATAACCGGGAAATGTCTGAAAAAAACTGTGGACGCGATTATATAACTAATCATAGAACAAATGTTTCCCAGCTACGAAGCTGTCGAAATCATTGCTCGACTTCGACCATCTCGCAAGAGGGGTTGAGAGAAGACGACTCGAAAAACTTTTGGTCCAACAACTGTGAAGCTGTTAAAATCATTGCTCGACTTCGACCAGCTCGCAAGACGGGTTGGAGAAGACGACGCGAAAAAACTTTTGGTCCAACAGTTATGAAGCTGTTAAAACCATTGCTCAACTTCGACCAGCTCGCAAGACGGGTTGGAGAAGACGACTCGAAAAACGTGGTCCAACAGCTATGAAGCTGTTAAAACCAATGCTCGGCTTTGACGAGCTCGCAAGAAGGATTGGGAGAAGACGACTCGAAAAACTTGTTTAACAGCTGTGAAGATGTTAAAATCAATGCTCGACTTCGACCAGCTTGCAAGAGGGGTTGGGAGAAAAGGACTCGAAAAACTTGTTTAACAGTTGTGAAGCTGCTAAAATCGTTGCTCGACTTCGACCAGCTCGCAAGAGGGGTTGGGAGGAGATAGAATAACAAATGAAGACGACCTCAATTGTTACAAACATCTATGACAATTCGAGAACAAAGAAAAGCGACAAAATATGATGAATAGGAAATGAAAACAAAAGATAATATTCATAAAACGTCAATTACAAGCAGAATCGCCTCGACCTTTACAATAAGAAAATAGGTCGAGAACGATAATAAAAAAAACAGAAACAAAGACTTCAAAAGGTAAATGGGCACAACCCCAAGAAACACACTTAAGAGTTGGCATCCGACTTCTCAGCATCGTCTGCGCCACCATCGACTAGTCGCAGTCTTTTCAGCATCGACATTTTTCTCTCCTCCTTCTTTAGCGCGGTCGTCGACAAGCAGATCCGTCCCTTGTGGCTCGACATTTCGCCCCTCTACTTCTCCCTCATAATTAGCCCCACTTGGCTGGACTAATTCAGTCGGACCAACCAAGGGGGTAGGAGGGACCTCGAGTTACGCGTTTAGGCCGGCTTTACGAATGGCCCAAGCCTCGAGTCCCGACCACCACGGGTAGTCATTCGGGAGGGACGTGTCACCCTCATAGCCATCGGGGTCGGGGAGCGCCGCCCTCATCGCCTCGCGGTCGAGCTTCCCGACGAACTCAGTCCCCGCCACCACCACCTCTCACGCATCGAAGGTATGGTCGAAATAATGGACGGCGGTGGGGCAAAGCCTTTTGAGAAACTCGGGGGAGTTGCAGAAAGCCTTGACGACCTCTTTGCGATAAGTCTCCAGGAAGACGGAGCCCATCGGAGACTTCAAGAATGACTTTCGACCCTCCTCGATCCCAGCCTCCCTCTCGACTAAACTCTTATCGCGAGCTTTCTCAAGGTCGGCTTTGATTTTCTCATTGGCGTGCCGATCCACGGCCTTGTCGGCCTTTAGCTTGTCGACGAGAGCTTTTGAGGCCTCCAAGTCCTCCTTCAGCTCCTCGATCTCCTTCCGCTGAGCTTCGCACTTGTCCACAAGGGACTTGGTGGAAACAGCAGAAGCTTGGCTCCCTTCCTCGATGCAAGGGAGTACCGCAGCCAGAAACTGCGAGAGCAAAGAAGGATTAAAGGAAAAGCAAGAAAATGTGATTAAGCCGACCGAAAGATAGAAAAATACCCGGGAGAGGCACTGAGTAGCGTAGCAGGAGAGCTCATAAAGATTCCCCTCGACACGAGCCCTGTCAGCCTCTGGGAGAAGGGAGTTGAGGTATTTAGCCACCTCATGCGGCTCCAGGTGATTCCAGAGCCGAGAAGGCATCTTGACTGTCATATCCATAAGGGTGAT
>CACSLK010030614.1:998694-1009445 GCA_902706635.1 Striga hermonthica | reverse complement strand
CAGACCCACTAGCCGGCTGTCCGGCTGCCTATTTCTTCTTCACCTCGAAGCGCTTGAGTGCCTTGACTGAAACGAAACAAATAATCAAGCAACAAAGTTAAAAAAAATAAAACATAAGATCTAAATCCGGGTTTACAAGAAATGTTAAGGGCTTACGGGGGTCGTCGAGACGAGGAAGATCCTCATAAGTAACAATTCGAGCATGATTGACCAATTCACGATCCCTTATTATACGACGGGCACTATAATGTGCTTATTAAGCTCCTCTAAGAGCTTTTCGAAGTTTTTGGATCGAGGTCGCTTCTTCTGCTTCACTTTCATTGTTATCCAATTATTTACATAGGGGTACACACTGGCGGGAGGCCGAATAAAAACAAATTTTGACTTCCACTCCGTGATGTTCGAAGAAAGGTCGTCAAGAAAGGTAACGCCCGAACGACGAACCAGACAATGAGCGCCCTTTTGGAGTCGATAACTATAATAGCAGAAGAAAAACTCGGCTGAGAAAAAGCGAAGGACTATGCGAGAAACGACTATAAAAGCTATCATAATGCAAAGAGCATTGGGGGAAAACTGATTTATTGGAATATTGTACAGGTTACTGATCGACAAGAGTTCATCTTGGATAGGAAAACGAAGGCCGAAGACAATTTGGTTGATGAAGAAGGTATGACAACCTGAGGGGGACGGGCAAAGTCGTTGTCGGAGCTTGGAGCAACCAACTCCCAATCAGAGGGAAGCCCGCTAAACCGCCTGAAGCCCTCGATTTTAGCTGCAGAGGCATAAGAGAAAGGATTCAGAACGACCAATTTAGCCAGAGGGCAAGCTACTGATACATTTTGAGAGTCGAGGAGGGGAGCAATTATTGGTACAGATACATGACTTGTTCTATATACACGAATATCTAATAGCCTAATGAGAATACCTCGAGAAAATAAGTCGAGGCGGGGAGAACTTCCTCGAGGAGGACTTTTTGAGATTTCGACCAAGCCACCTTCTAACAATGCTTGGTCATATTTGGCCCAGTCAACTTGCGGAGCAGAGGCGTGAGAAAAAGAGGAATGAGGGGAGACGTTAGCCATCCTATAACCCACTTTTTCAACCGAGTCAGACGATTTGAGGCCCCTATCAATCAGGTGACCGAGCGTGTCGGGGGAAGAGTCGGATCGAGAAGCTAAAAAAATAGAGAGAATTGAGGAGGAGGTTAGTAATCATGAAACAAGAATGGACAAGGCAAGTAAAGTTGACTCGCAAAGGCTAAAAGCATAGGAGAAGGCACTAAGTGGTGATCCGACAGATGAAATAATATATCGTCGTGAGTCGATTTGAGGAAAGAGAAGAGAAGCCAATAGGCCTATAGGAATCGACTCAACAAAGTCGAGAATAAACTGCATATCAGAAGTCAATGACCAACAAAGACGTGTATAAGAGATCCAACACGAAATCCATGGAAAAAGTTCGAAGAACACGAAGAACATATAGGAAGCGCCAAATCTCAAAACCCAGAAAAGTAAAAAGAAAAATTGACAGAGTTTAGGGATACGTTAGAAGTAAACTTACTCATGTTGACTTGGTTGGTTGAGATCCGAAGAAAAACTTGAAGTTGCCGGAGAAAGAGAACACCGGTAAAGCCGAGGACTCCGAGATCACCGAGAGGTTAGAGAGAATTTAAGGATTGAGAAATTTGAGAGGCGTGAAAAGTGTTTGGTAAGGAGGTTGAAACATATTTATATAAGATGATGATGGACGAGGACCGCTGGATCAACAAGAAGGCCAACAGTCTTGTTGAAGCACAGAATTCGAAGAGTCGGCGGTTGAGGTGACGCGCGTCACTTCAGGGTTCTGAAATTTGAAATTCAAAAAAGAATGTCAGTGTCAGAATTATCCAAAAATAAAACGATCATAAGAGATGGAGACACTCTGACTAGATAGCGAAACGTGGCACGAGTACGACAAGTGAAAGCGGATGTGAAAACTCAAGTCGAGCGAGTGCAACACCCGGCCACTAAATTTACTCTTAAGCATTCGACTACTTACAGTAATTTGTGGGGGAGACTAGATGATATAGCCATATAGATATATCGGCCCAAAGACTCCTTACTCGACCATAGATAAAATGAATCCGCCCGAGTTTTGGGATGTGTGCTCATCGACATTCCAAAGTCGAGCTCTTCAAAGTCGACTCCTCAGCAGGAGATAACAAGGCGGATTTCATACAAGTCGACATCTAGAAGTCGACCTTGTTCAAGTCGACTTCACGATAATCGACATTCATATAAATATCAAGCGTAGCTGATAAGTCAGATCCCAGGTCAAATCATTCTTACTCGATGTCGACTCCTCGCATCTCGAGTCATGATACATATTGACGACCCCACACACTTGATACCTTCCTCGGGAGCCTTTTGTTCTCTTATGAATAAGAAGGAATCTGGGTATGACTCAGCAAGGAGGGGAGACGAATCGACCAGGGCAATTTGGACCTTTTAGGTCCACCGACTCAGGGCATTTCGGGCATTTTAGGTAAGTGTTCCCTCCTATATAAAGGAGAAGAGGTAGCTCTAAACCCTAACTCCCATTCATTCCATACTCTCCCCTTCTGCTGCTGCTCTCTCAGAGCAGTCTCTTTCCATCTCTCCCATACATTGACTTGAGCGTCGGAGGCTCTACACCGGAAACACCTCCGGCGTTGAGTTTTTGTAGGTATTCTCGCGGTCCAGCAACGGTTCGAAGGCGATTCAGGCAGATCTGAGCTCGATTTCACCGGTTCGCTCTAGATCTGAGAGCAGACCCATCAATGCTAAGAAAGAAATATATCTTTAGATAAGTTAATAATAATAGCTAAATAAATATTAAACTCTTAAGTTTGAATATTTCATATTTTTATTCAACATCATTTATATGTATGAAGTTATGTGGAGCTTTCTTAATAATATTTTTAAAAAAAGTTTGAAAACTCCCGCATTTGGCTAATATGTTTAAGTTTAAAATTCAATTAATTAATTAAATAAATATCACGTAATGAAATCTCTTTGTTTTGATTGCTAATGAAATATATTTACTTTCTAGTTAAATCAATCACATGTAATTTCTCTGGCTGCACGTTCTTATGCTAGAATTTTTTTCCAGACAAAATTTTTGGCAAGGAAATTGTCTTTTTTTTCTGGAGAATTTACACACATGTGACATGTGACATGTGAGAAGTTCTCGACTGATAGGAAAGTCGGTTCCAATATGGACTGTATTGCCAGTTTTTATAACTTTTTTGGATTGTTATTAATGCCACAATAGTTGAATTATTTTTTTATGTTTATTGCTACTAAATTATTTAAATGTCCAGTCTAATATGCATGATTATGAATTAGTAGCTTATTTTTTATAGGAATTAATTATGTAAATTAATTAATTGTTTTATTTGCATTGCAATTAATTAAAAATAATCATATTAGAAAACCAATAATGAGATGTTTAAATATAAATAATTATATTTAAATAAAGTTAAAAAAATTAAGGAATAAGTATGACCGTGCTTCGTACGGAATGCACACTAGTAATAATAAATGACTTTGACAATAAGACAAACAAAGATATACATCCGCGCTATCCAAGCGCTAGTTCGCAGTTATCTTCTTGAAAATTTGACTATAATTGCTCAGACAAATTTTCCCACGCAATTTCCCTATAGTATCCAGAAAATGAAATCTGATTGCAGTATATCAACAATTTTTTAGGGTGTTACTGAACACCGACCCCTATTACTATGTATCGTCTCCTAGACCATTTTGTCCTGGTCATTTTTTCAAAAAACCTGAGAAAATCGTAAACTCTCTGAAACCAGGCGATTTTCAGTGAGAAAATGTCTGACGATGAGGTGCATTTTTTGGCCGACTCTTACTATTCGAACGGGGCACTACAAAAAATATATTCATATTATTTATATTAGTTCATATATGAAATATATCAGTGACTTCATGTATTGATTTTGTATAATTGGATTGTGCTAGACTTCCATTAGGTCATTTAGTATGTAATTGCAAAGATTTTTTAATGTAGTTTAATGATTCACTAAATTTTTAAATAAATGATGTTGAGTTGAAATTTTCTACATCACATATTTTTGGTAACATATTTAATGAAATAACATATGATCATATGAACATTAAATGCACTAGTATGAACATCAAACAATCGTGTATTATACGAGCGGTTTTGCTATGAAGCCAACAATTGACTTCATAGTGGAACCAACCTTCTATATATAATAAGTAAACCTACCATATTAATAAAATTATATTAGTGTTCTTTAAGTAATTAGATAATATGGTAGGTTTACTTGTTGTATATAGAGAGTTGGCTCTCTATAAAGCCAACTGTTGGGTTCATAGAAAAACCGATTATACGAGTGTTTGATAAAACAACTAAGTGTACAACACAAAATCAAAGCTTAAAAGTGTTTAGATATATTATTGTAGTTGAAGAAAGAAATGTATAGTAAATAACTAAGTGAATTTATAATATTATTTTAAATTATGAAATGTAATTTTCATACAACATATTTATTTTGTTTGTAATATTTTATTCAACATACATAAGATGATAATATGAACAGGTGAAATTGGAAAAGTGAGATAATATGCACATTAAGAAGAGAATACATGAATTTATATAGAATAATTTAAATATATTAAATATGTGTATTTATGACAATCCAAGCCTAAATTATTTGGTATACACCTTTTATCTGAACAATATTACAAAACATTATAGTCTACCACATAATATTTACGAAGCATACGAAATATCCACTAAGACAAGCGCATTATAAAATTATGTATTAGAAAAATGCCATATGAAAAGAATGATGAGACTATTTGACCATCTTATATGAGTCTTTTTAATAAGTTATGTTGTTTTTCTTATTAAAACTCATGTAGAGAAGAAATATCTTTATACTTTTAAACAAAAATAATAAATTAATAAGAAGGATTATTTTACCCAACTAATAACGAATTAATAATAAATTAAAAAAAACCCTTTTCCCCGATTTTTCTTCCTCAAACCCTCGTCACCGCAGCTCTTCCAGTTCGGTCCTTCGCGCGACTTCCCCGTCGAAAAGCCGGCCTTTAGCCGGTGGATGACCTTCAGCTTCATCATCCTTCCTCAATTTCTCGCTCACTAGCTCTTCTGCGCTGATGGTGTTTCCCAAGCTATCGGCAGGTCTCGTCGCTACCTTCCCGCCGGTCGTGGTTCCGAGTTCGAGTTCGGGTTCTCTATGTAGTGGCTATGGAGGCTGGCCATCGGTTGGCGTCTTCACTGCCCGGTCTCCGCTGGAAGCTCGTCTGTTGCGCTACAGGTTAGTGGTGGGTGGCTTCAAGGAGCTGAGTGGTTGTGGTTGGGGTTGGGTGCGACCTTGGTGGCTTGGCTCGTATGAGTCGCGTCGACTGGGGTCACGATGGGTTGGTTCTTGCCTCTCTGTGTCCACTTTGCTGGCTTGGTGGAGTTGGATGCCCGACAGGTCCGGATACTGGCCAACGGTGCTTGGCCGGGTCGCGGGAATCAGGCTTGTGTGGTGGGGCTGATCGATTCTCGTTGGGCTGTAGGTTGGCTACATCCATGGTGTTGTTCGAGGCTTGGACTCTTCCTTGCTAGGCTTTAGGCAGTGGCGGGAGGGGTGTTCCGACTTTCGTGTCAAGCTATCAGGTGTTGGTCTGGATGTCGTTGGTGCCTCGTTCTAGGTTCAGTTATTTCGCAGGGGAAGGACTGCTTGTTTAGGTTTATTTTGGCTGTTATCTTTGTTTTCGTTTCTTGTGTTTAGGTTTGTGTTTTTGGTTTGGGGTCTTTTTAGTTGTGTTAGTTGTTTTAGTTGGTTTAGTTGGTTTAGTTGGTTAATTTAGTTTGCGAGTTTTATTCTAGCGTTGCTAGCGGGAATCTAGGCGGTCTTCTGACCTGTCCTGCCATTCCATTCTCCCGTTGGGAGCGTTGTATCTTTGTTCGCACATTTGTGTGCTTTTGATTTATAATAGTTCCCCTATCGTTTTGGAAAAAACAAATAAAAATAAAAAAGGAATATTTTCATTACAAGTTTTTGTTAATGGAGGGTCATCTCCATATAAAACACGACTATAAAGTATCATAATTAATATTTTCATTTGACAAAGTCAACATTCAAATTTTAACATTATCTATTGTGCTATCTATGTAATTTATAATATATATATTTAATAATTATTTCCATACTTTGATTTCTCCATGAATATCTTTAAGTAGCTTATTTGAGTTGAGTCTTGGGGGAAAAACGAGTACAGTCACACACTGAAGTGCACCATAAGAGGGTGAGTTTAGGTGCACCATAGTAAGGTTCTATCTCAAAACCAATTGGTGATGAGAGGAGTAGCCTACTAGGCTTATGAACTAGGCTCATTTACCTTATCAAATCAATGTAGGACGACTCACAAGTGATATTCCAACACGTCCTCTCACTTGTGAGTCCTTCATCAGCCCAAGCCTACTACCAGGCCGGGTATATTTAATCATCTCATAAGTCCACGCGTACAACCAGGCCGAGTACATTCATCAAACTATTGCAGGCCCCAAATTAGGCCTGCTACCATGTCAAACAGGGGCAAAACGAGTGCGGTCCCACACATGTGAAGCGCACCATAAGAGGGTGAGTTTAAGTGCACTATAGTGAGGTTTCATCTCAATACCAATTGGTGATGGGAGGAATAACCCACTAGATTTATAAACTAGACCTACTTACCAAATCAAATCAATGTGGGACGAGTTACAAGTAATATTCCAACAAGTCTTTCATCATTCGAACTTGTGTTCATCTAATAAACGGAGTTGATGTAATTCAACTTGTTTAATAAACAAACAAAAATATGAGGTTGATTTTGACTCATATGAACTCGATTTGATTAATAAACCTTAAAACCGAGATTGCAAACATGCTCCTCTCGACCTTTTTGATAGACAAATTGAATTTATTGTTCGAACCTAAATCGTTTAAAATATATACAAGCAAGTCAAGCTTTCACAAATCAAATCAATTTATGCGATGGGACAAAATTTGAATAATAGTTTATCCCCCTATATATTAATTTAGAATGTGTTGAGCCTAAGTGGCAAACTTTCATGTTTCGTGATCGTGCCAAATTACATGCTTCGTTATTAGACTTTGGTATATTTTAATTTACTTCCAATAAAAAATAATTAGGTCCGGAATATCCATAAATATGTTGATTATTTATGGTCATGTTACATGTATTAATTGCATTTTAACATTTCTGATTATAACTATTGTATTGTAAATGTATTTTAAAATTTAATAACTTTTGTATTTTTTTATCAGTTTTACATATATAATATATTAAATTAACCATCTCTTGACGAGCTTCGATTTAACATCCATATCACATATATAAAAATAAATAAATTATATTTATCTTTATAACAATAATAATTGTTTTTAATAAAAATAAGAAAAATAAAATTATTTATCAATTAATATATTTTTATTTCAAGTAGTTATATTGAAAATTATAAAAAACACTATAATATAACACATGTAAGTTGCATAAGTAACAAGTGTTATTCTAAAATATATAATATATATTTTTTTTAAAAAAAATATTAAATATAATTTAAAATAATTAATTTTAAAAGTTAAAATAATTTTTTAACAAGTACCCATGTAATACACAAGTACTGTACTATTACATTTTATTCCCAAAACAAAGGAAATTTTCCCGACTCCCCTTGTATAGGCACAAATACTTAGGTGTGCCCTAGCACACCTTGCTAGGTGTGTCAGGGCCTTTTGTGAAATACACCTCTCCAAAAAGCGCGTGAGGTAAGAAGGTAAGGCATTTTTTTTAAATGGGACATGTGTCACATTTCTATTGGACAATGAAATTCATATATCATTTTATATAAATTAAATTATCATTCATATTTTGTATCAAAAAATAAAAAAAAAATACCAAAATTCATAATTTTTCATTCTCTACAAATAGAGACCACATTTGATATTTTTTGGAACACAATTAATTTATCATTTTTTACAATTATTTCATCTTATTGGAAGATTATGACATAAATCTATAATTAGATGAATATGTTACATAGTAAGATGAACATGTTATAGAGTAAGATGAACATGTCATAGAATAAGATGAAAATGTTACATTTTCACATATGAAATTTAGATGAACATGTTCTAAAATAAGATGAACGTGTTACATAAAAAATGAACATGTTATAGAATAAGATGAACATGTTACATACACAATAAGGTAAACATGTTACATAATAAAATGAACATGTTATAGAATAAGATGAACATGTTACCTAATAAAATGAACATGTTATAAAATAAGATGAACATGTTACATACACAATAAGGTGAACATGTTACGTAATAAAATGAACATGTTATAGAATAAGATGAACATGTTACATAATAAAATGAACATGTTATAGAATCAGATGAACATGTTACATACACAATAAGGTGAACACTTTATAAAATAAGATGAATATGTATTATTTCAATCTGCAATCTGTAACATGTTCATCATATTTGAAAACATATTCATTTTATTATGTAACATGTTCATTATATGTCAGTATAATAAAATAATTACGAAAAAACAAAAAATTAGTTGTGTTAAAAAACCTATCAAATGTGGTCTCTATTTATAGATAATGAAAAATTATAAATTTTGGTATTATATTATTTTTTTAATATAAATAATTAATGATATTTTAATTTATGTAATATATCTCATTTTTCAATTAAAAAAGGAAAAATAGGAATGTGCACTACACTCTCCAAATTTTCTTATATTGAGGTGAAGGGGCGCGTGCAAAACAACTTTGGCACACCTAGCTAGGTGTGCCAAGGTACACGATAGTGTTACTGTTGTATAGGACCAGTTACATCGTACCTTGGTTCGAATTCCAATCCTTATAAAAAAAAAATGATTAGAACCTACCTACCAACAAGCCTAGCCTTTTGTTTCCATTTTGACAAAAACATTACAATGAAAAAAGAAATATAATAGCCACTCTGCCAGTATACCAAAGGCTTATAATTGCTTGGAGTGCAAGTTTGTACCCAAAAGGGTAGTGTGTGGAAAAGTCGAACACCCCACGTAATATGCGTTTTCATTATATTTTATTCCCAAATTACCCCCACCGCCATATTTTAATTCCCTTCTAATCCCCTAAAACCTTCCCCCTTCCTCTATACATAGGCGCCACCGTTACTCTTTACCAGACTCTTCTCTTTCTTTCTGCCCCTTTTCTTTTTTTTCTTTTTCTTTCTTGAATCGCCGGACGTCATGGTGGAGGGTGGCAGAGGGCCGTCGTTCCCTGTGGCCTTCTTCGACGGCGAGAGGGAGATAGACATCGGCGACGTCAAAATCAACCCCACGCTCGAGTACAAGCCGTTCCAGCACATGCTCAGCCAGAAGATTGGGATATCGCCCAACCAAATGTCCATCTACCTCGTCTACAGAGGGAGAAACCAGAGGCCGCCGTTCTCGGAGGAACGGCGCCGGATCCCGATCACTGGGAAGGTGAACTTCGGGTTGATCTGTCGCCAGAAGGACTGCAGTTTCCTCGTCGTGTTGAAGAGATCGCGCAAGTCAAGGAGCCGCAGGGAAAGGACGATGAGCGGCGTCGACTTCGCCGGTTTCTTATCCGAGAACGAATTTTCTCAGCCGCCGCAGATGCATCCGGTGCCGGAAAATCTAGTGCTGCTCCGGAGGAACCAGCCGGCCCCGTTCTACGACCAGATTACGCAGTCTCAGCTCTCGGATTTGAATGACCGGCTGCATAACCTGAGGATTCAGAGGGAGAATTACCAGATCGCGATGGGGAGGGGGAATTTGGATTCGCCGGGTTTCATCGCCGGCCGGGGTCATGAGATTAATCCGTTGCCCAATCTAAGCGTCAATCCGATTGCTGGAATCGGCGATTGGAGACCGGTCACGCCACCGCCGTTTCCGCCGCCGCCGACGATGGCAAACAACGGGAACAGACGGGTTTTCTGCGAGGGGTGCGAGAAATCGGGGACGAACTGGAACACGAACACAACGTCGTTCCATCCGTGCGCCAACGACGCTGTAATTACTGGGCGCATCATCTCGCGTTTCGGGCCTATTAATCGGCCTGGCAAGGCGGCTCCGTCACATCTATGGCGGTGATTCCACTGTGGAAGAATCCGGTAGATTTTTCCTTTTTCTTTTTTTTTTTCCTTCTTTTTTTGAAAAAACAAAAATCAAATACACCTGGAAATGGTTTCCTAACGGTTCACGATATGTTTGTGAACGGGGGTAGAAATCCTGTGCGGCGTGGCGCACGGTAAGACCCTCTGGTATAGTGATAATTATTTTACGCTGGCTTTGTAGGTTAATTGACTATATATATTTCGCTATGTAGATGTGTAGGGGCATTGCTACTTGTGAACTGCGCCAAAGTTTGTTTGATTGGCATTTTTAGGAGATGAGGGTATTATTGTAAATTGACTTGGGTTATTGCCCCCTTTTTAATTTGGACATTAACTGTGAATTATGGCAGTATGATTTTTGTGAAATTTAGTTCCCAATTTTGGACATGTAACTTGTCTTGGTAAGAATATTTTATCTTCACATTTTTAGGACATGATTTCTTTCTTATTGAAAAATTGAAGGAAATATATAGTAAGTAATTTATAAGAAACTTTTTTTTTTTTTTAGGAAATA
>CACSLK010030614.1:978733-996494 GCA_902706635.1 Striga hermonthica | reverse complement strand
CAGATTCGGGCGACCGCCACCACCTGCCCCTGACTAGTTTTGACATTTTGGACTCCATGCCAGGTCACTCTGACCAGGACGACCTTTTATGAGGATTTGATTTTAGTTCCATATCGGACTTTTTTTTTGTGATCCTTGTATTTTTATTTTTCTGATCTTGATGTTGTTTTATGTAGTTTCGACTTGGATGTAGACCATTGACTTTTTTCGGCCTTCTGGGCCATTATATTCACAGGTTGGGGGTGTAGCCTCAACCCCCCATCCCATCCTGGTATGTTTATAAAAAAAAAGTTTGAGCATGTAGACATTAAGTCTGTTACGCCAACGATGACCAGACACATAGCTGCCCACGATAGCTGGGTTCGTTGCAGCCACAACAACATGGCGGGAGGTTCAATTCGACATGAAAATCAACCACAACCGCGACGAGCCCGCTGTTATTGTTACACCCGCTACCTGGACGCACTTTCTGGTGCCAAAAGGGTTCCAACTCAGTTTAGCTTGCCTTGTCCGCACCGAACACATCCCGAAAAGTGTCTTTAGACACCTATAAATAACCCATGAATTTTTATCATTATTCACTTTACTTTTTATGAGTTTTTAGCATTATTTTATACAAACTTCTTATAGCATCTTGTGTTGTTTGTGTTTGTTCATTCATGAGAGTTTTGACACAAAGGCAATATTCACCACAGTCCCGTGTTTTTGTATTACCACTAGACGCAAGTCGAAAGTAGTCGTTTTTCTTAGAGGCGTTAGCCATGAACTGTGAGTAATATATGGCTTTATCGTCTAAAGAAAAGAGTATATTTACTTACCTCAACATTTTTTCTTTTGTTCGTTTTTCCTTGCATTTTCATAGCCACTTTCTTGATATTCACAAACAACTTAAGATGAAAATTGTGATTTCAATGCAACTGAAGAAAAACCAAAACACTTCTATAAGTTCAGGATCTAATGGTATGCCGACACAATTACTTCACTTCCATGGTCATCGCCGCAGTCCAAGGTGGAGGACCTCTGAGATTCAACGACTCTGAGTTTAAGAGGTGACAACAAGAGTTACTTTTCTACGTCACAACTCTCTCTTTCTCACTTTCTTTCTGAGGGACCTTTGATCGTACATAAAATTGAGAGCAAAGCCCAACTACGTATAGTATCAGATGTGTGGAATCACAAAGATTACTTGTGTAGAAATCACATCTTAATGGACAAAGGCTCTTTTTACAATCTCAATATTCTTATTAAAACTAATCAAGGTTATAGAATTCTTTATAAGTGAAGTACAAGATGGAAGATGCTTGGGTAAAGAAATTTCTCGTTCGCAAACTTATAAGGTTGACACCTAGTTGGTGGTTATTTAAGTGCGTGAGTTTCAAACTACATTTCACAATTTGATGACCAAAAGATTGATTGTGAATTAGGATTTCCAAGTCGCAACTATTGCTAAAATATTATCGCCGCTTTGGATGTACTTAAAAAAATTATGTCACATAAACGCAACGAGATGACGTTTGGGGACTTGGTAGTTTGACCCTGAATTGAGAAAGATACCCAAAAATACAAAGTGAGGGTCAATTGGAGCGACTTTGAGGCTAAGACAAACATGGGAGAGTCAAAATCGAACTAGAAGTGCAAGATAACTTTGAGTTGCAAGCAACAACAAACGATTACCAAGAATTTCAAAGGGTGTTTTTACAATAGTAAATACGAGCATCTTGTGGAAGACTTTCATTAATTATATAATAAAAAACCCAAGGGTTATAATGCAGTTATTCACATTTTAAATATATTACAGATTGATACCATAGGATCAAATTCCAATAACTAATAAGTTTTTAAAATTACAACTTGATCCCTAAGAATTATCTAATTTACAAAAAGAAGTCCTCCAAATTCCAAAATTGATCATGTCCGAGAACTTCTAACAATCCAAATTGGTCGGTCTCTCTGCCGCCACACACCTTCTCCATCCCCGGATCACCAAGACGGGTCGGACGAGCAACAACGCCGGTCCAAGATCTCTATTCTGATGACGGATCCATGGACTTGTTTGACATGTCCTTGGCTAAATTGACGACAATCACACCCACACTGCAACCCATCCCCCCAAATTGAAGCTCCTGATGTTTCCCCTCAATTTATACTCGTTGCGGATAAAAGTGTTGTAAGTATTTTTACCGGAGTAGAATCGAAGGATTCGAACACTCTAATCAGATTGATTTGGTTTGCTTTATCGACTACGAATTGAAGAACAAAGCTAGATATTCTCAGCTCACAACTCAAAACACGACTTCAAATAGTGAATAAAAGGGCTAGGGTATCGGGGACAATCACTTCCGGTTCTCAATTCATTTAACGATCAATCAAGAGCTCGGTTAAATGACTCGACGAACTACTCATCTAGAGGTCTATCCTCAATAACTCTTCGTAACAAGAGGATAGACGTGAACGAGTAATTCTTGAAACAATTATCTCATAAGCAATACTATAATGAACAAGCCTATTCTCAACGAGCCTAGTTCGAGCGATCTCTTCCCTTCCGGTTCTAAGATCGATTAATTAGATTAAGATGGTGATCAAGCATCTAAACCCTAAGTTAAGCACAACTCAAAGATATTGAGCAATTATCATGCAAATAAATGAAACTGAACCGGAACGATAATTCCCTACCCCTAGCTAATGAATTTAGCTACTCATAATGCATTCAACATCAACATACACAATAATCATAGCCATCTAAATCATAAAGAAAACGAAATAAAAGCTTACGATTAATGTATCCAATGTCGAAAACAAGAACAAGCCGAATCCAAAAGTCGAATCTCGGAGTTTTTCTCTCCAAGATTGAATACCAAAATAAAACTAAGTAAAAGTACGAGTTTTTGAGTGAAATACGCAGAACATTCAAAACCTAGGATAGAACATGATAATCCCCGATTTTTTCAAATCTGCTAATATAAATTCTGGAAATCGCGCCCTCCGCGGCCGCGGAGAGCCCCGCGGGCCGCCGGTGAAGAACAGCTTCGCGGTCGCGACATTTATTGTCTGAAGTCGGTTATACCAGTTTGTACCGGGTTCATACCGTAAAAATCGCAAAGTACCGGTCCAAAATACTGGCCAATAAAAAAAATTAAAAAAAAATTAATTTAAAAAAATAAAATTTAAACTGGTGGTTAAAATGTTTTATTTTTATCTTATTGAGAAGTTGAAATTAATGATTATGGTCATTATTTTTTTTACTGTGTTGCATTTGGTATTATATATTTTTATGTATATTTATATATATCATTATATTTGATAATCCGGTAGTACCACCGATATTACCGGTCTGACTGGTAATACCGCGTACCGGTGGTTAGACCGGTATGACTATCGGTACGGTATTTAAAACACTGATCTCAGTTGGTAATTTTTTTTAACCCTTCAAAAGACTCATCATTATCACTGCACTCCAAGGACGTCATGAGACACTTGATCGAATGTCTATGCCCTTCCAACACCGCCAAGTAGAAATACCCACTCCCTCTCCTCCACACCCTCACACTCTTATCCGCCGACCCACTGGACAACACCCCATTCTCTATATCCAAACACAAAATACCCTTGTTGGAGGATTACAAAAGTTATTGTGCCCAAATGCCTTTAGTGTTGAAGAACAAGTCGCCTATATAGGTGGCATTAGCAGATTGTTGGAAAATATGGTATAAAACACGGGAATCCTATGAACTTATATGTATTTTTTCAGTTCTTACAAATAATCTAAAAATAGAAAATTACAATTGGACTGAAAAATAAAATACAACTAAAAATCAGAAAGATTTTAGCCGAGGCGAGTAAAACTCTTTCCGCAAGAAGAATACGCCCCGTGTGGCTGCTAATGGTTCAGGCGTAACTTCCCCAAAGATACAACAACAAACGTCTCTAAATCTGTAGCACACCAGATTTACGAGCACCGGCGAACGGGAACAGAATCAAGAATTGAGCAATTAGAAATAAAAAAGAATATTCTGAAGCAAATAAAAATATTTGTTTCTTCTCTTTTGATATTTTTATATCCGATAATTGGACATATATATTTCTTTCCTTTCTCTTTCTAATTCTTTCTTATCTTTTCTGTCTTAATTTCGGTACTCTTTCCTCCATCTGACCGAGTGCCTTTTATAGAGAGGAGGAATCAGATAAAGCTAATCTTACACATAAGAGCACATGGAGTTAGTGGAATATTAGTTGTATATGACAAAATAAATGTATAAACAATTTAGCAATCAATTAATATCCATACCCAACCACATAATAATTTACAAGAGATGCCCGACACATTAATTGAAGAGGTTGGGATTAGTTTGCCAAAACATTAAAATAACCAATTGATTGTCCTAACCATTGACTTAATAAAATAATGTGGTGGATATCTAAATTAATTTTACACTCACAATTTTATAACAATCCCCCACATGAGTGTAAATTTCATACTATTGTGTTTAATCCTCAGTAAACTCTATTGCATCAGAAAAGGTAACTTTTGGCTTTGAACCTTTCTTAGTAAACATCATCGGATGCACTGGCGGACTAGTGGACATAATGCCTTGAACTATTCCTCCATAGTGTACACCGAGACAATGACATTCACACAATAGAGTCTTAACTCCATTCCGTTCTATCGTTGTGTTCGTTTTGGCCATGGACAACACAATGGATTCATAAGTGTTTACATTTGAAGCGGCCCACACTTCACACTTATATAGGCGACCTCCCTATCAAGAGTATCCTGCCATACTCCACCATTACAAGGTTAGGGATTCATTAAAAGTCCATATGACTTACCCTCACCACAATCAACAGGTAATCTTTCACTTGGAATGCTCTAGGGAATAGCTTTTGGACATTCATATGTTCCAAGTGTTCAACTGAATTTTCATAGCTTAGTTTTCCCTTTGAACCAAGTTCGTGGGATCTCTACTTAGCATGGTAGGGTTACCACTATGATCATTCTTTTCATTGTGGATTTTTAAGCCCATTCCCTCTAGCACTACCAATTGATCTCTATTCAATCCTTTCGTCAAAGGATCAGCCAAATTTTCCTTAGACTTCACATAGTCAATGGAAATAACACCATTCGTGATCAATTGGCGTACGGTATTATGTCTACGACGAATATGTCTAGACTTACCGTTATACAAGTTGCTTTGCGCCCTACCTATAGCAGTTTGGCTATCATAGTGAATCATCATAGGTGCCAAAGTCTATTCCAACATGGAATATCGGATAAAAAATTTCTAAGCCACTCGGCTTCTTCACCAGCTTTATCTAAAGCGTTGAACTCCGATTCCATCGTTGACCGAGCTATACACGTTTGTTTTATGGATTTCCACGAAACTGCACCTCCTCCAATACAGAAAACATATCCGCTAGTGGAGCAAGAATCTCTTGAATCTGATATCCAGCTTGCATCACAGTACCCTTCAAGTACAGCTGGGTATCTCGAGTATTTTATCCCGTATTCAAGGGTGTACCTCAAGTACTTAAGTACCCTTCTCAAAGCATTCCATTGTTTGTGACTGGTATTGCTCGTAAATCTGCTCAACTATTCACCGGATAGGCCAAGTCTGGTCGTGTACAATTCGTCAAGTACATCAGACTTCCTATTATCCGTGAATATTCCAACTGAGCCACTGGTTGACCTTTATTGACCACCGGATTTATACTAAGATCAAGGGGTGTCTTACACATATACCTAGACTGTGCACCATCATATGTATCAAATTTCTTGAGCACTTTCTCTACATAATGAGATTGTGACAAGACAATTCCATCTTGGGTTCTGATAATCCTTATTCCAAGAATAACATCAGTCAAACCCATATCTTTCATGTTGAAATTTCTTTTCAACATTCTTTTTGTATCCATGATCACTTCATGGCTACTCCCCATGATCAACATATCGTCTACATATAGACATACAATTACAAATGTATTTGATGTACCCTTGACATAAACACATTTGTCACATTCGTTGATTTTGAAATCATTTGATAACATCACGTCATCAAATTTCAAATACCATTGTTTCGGAGCTTGTTTCAGTCCGTACAAGGATTTGATCAATCTACACACTTTTCTCTCTTGTCCAGGTGCAACAAACCCTTCAGGTTGTTCCATGTATATTTCTTCTTTCAATTCACCATTCAAAAATACCGTCTTGACATCCATTTGGTGAATCTCAAGATTGTGCAAAGCAGCAATTGAGAGAAACACTCTTATCGACACTAAACGCGTAACAGGTGAATAGGTATCAAAGAAATCATACCCTTCTTTTTGTTTAAAGCCTTTGACCACCAACCGTGCTTTAAACTTATCAATCAATCCATCAGCTTTATATTTCTTCTTTAGGATCCACTTACATCCTAAAGGTTTACAACCATCAGGAAGATCAACCAACTCCCAAGTATGGTTCTGCATAATGGACTCAATTTCTCTATTTACAACTTCGTCCCAGAGTGGTCTGTCTGGGCTAGACAGAGCTTCCTTAATGGAACTCAGTTCATCGTCCAACATGTACGTAATAAAATCAGGTCCAAACGTTTTTACTGTTTTTACCCTTTTACTACGTCTCGGTTCTTCATCAGTACCCTCTGGTACAGAACCACTAGAAGTTTCTTTTTTTTTATTAGAACTAGATTTTGCCATTTCCTTCATAGGAAAAACATTCTCAAAGAATGTAGCATTTCTTGACTCAATCGTGGTACCAACAGATTGCTCTGGATTTTTTGATTTATGAACCAGAAATCTATAGGTTGTACTGTTGTACGCATATCCAATAAATACACAATCGACCTTCTTTGGCACGATTCTCATTTGTTTTGGTTCAGGTACTGAAACCTTAGCCAAACACCCCCACACTTTCAGGTATTTATAAGACGGCTTACGATTTTTCCACATTTCGTAAGGAGTCTCATCTTTCCCTTTCGGTGCTATTTATTCAGGATATGATTTGCTGTCAAAACAACTTCTTCCCACATGTTCTGTGGTAATCCTGATTTAATCAACATGGCATTCATCATTTCTTTTAAAGTTCGGTTTTTGCGTTCAGCAACACCGTTTGACTGAGGAGAATAAGGGGCTGTCGTTTGATGAATTATGCTATATTCAAAACATATTTGTTCATAAGGAGCTACATACTCCCCACCCCTATCACTTCGGATTATTTTAATCCTTTTGCCGAGTTGATTTTCAGCTTCGGTCTTATATATCTTAAACGCTTCCACAGCCTCATCTTTGCTTCTCAACAAATATAAGTAACAAAACCTTATGCAATCATCGATAAAAGTTACAAAATACTTTTTACCGGTTCTTGTTTGCACACTTTTAATATCACATACATCAGTATGGATTAAGCCTAATGGTTCAGTACTTATTTCCACCGAGTGAAAAGGCAACTTAGCCATTTTTGCTTCAATACAAATTTCACATTTTGTATTTGTCTCAACCTTAGAATTAGGAATTAATTCTAATTTCATCAAGCGTTTAATCGCATTTAGATTTACATGTCCCAATCTAATATGCCATACATCAGAACACTCAACGGTATAAACAGAAATAGGTTTTTAATTATCAACGGTTACACGCCTCACGGCCATTACATTCATTTTGAACAATCCCTTGTCGAGATAACCACGACCAAGAAATGTTCCATACTTTCTAAGAATAAACTTCTTAGCTTCAAACACCAGCCTAAATCCATGCTCAACAAGAAGTGATCCGGAGACCAAATTCTTACGGATGTCTGGGACATGAAGAACATCCTTCATCTTCAACTCCTTTCTAGAAGTGAGCTTCAGCACCACAGTGCCCACTCCAGCCACATCAAACGTGGAGGAGTTTCCCATGTGAAGTTTTCGACCCGTAGCAGGAGTGTATTCAGAGAACACCTCCTTGTCGGAACACACATGACGAGTGGCACCAGTATCTATGTACCACTCCCTTGGGTTATCCACCAAATTGGCTTTAAACACCACAGTCGACATATCAAAGTCGGTTAGTTCACCCGACACAAGGCCATGTTCAGCAACAAGAACACTCGGTTGTGCCTTCTCTAGCCCAGCTTTCTTAGGCTTCATGCAGTCCTTAGCCATATGGTTTGGTTTTCCACAGTTATAGCAGTTGCCGTAAACTTCCACACCATGGCTTGCTGCTTCCCTTTGTCAAGGGACTTCTTCTCCAAAGCAGTACAAATGTCTTTGGCAGAACCGTCTCCATTGTATGTCATCAGTTTAGTAGGTTTCGATGTTCTTCTTGCGATTGTTGGATATTTCTTTACAAATACACAGGATCCTACGAACTGATTTTTATTTTTTCAGTTCTTACTAATAATCTAAAAATAGAAAATTACAATCGAACTGAAAAATAAAATACAACTGAAACTCGAAAAGATTTTAGCCGAGGCGAGTAAAACTCTTTCCGCAAGAAGAATACGCCCCGTGTGGCTGCTAACGGTTCAGGCGTAACTTCCCCAAAAATACAACGGTAAACGTGTCTAAATCTGTAGCATACCAGATTTACGAGCACCGGCAAACGGGAACAGAATCAAGAATTGAGCACTTAGAAATAAAAAAGAATATTCTAAAACAAATAAAAATATCACTTGTTTCTTCTCTTTTGATATTTGTATATCCGATAATTGGACATATACATTTTTTTACTTTCTCTTTCTAATTCTTTCTTATCTTTTCTGTCTTAATTTCGGTACTCTTTCCTCCATATGACCGAGTGCCCTTTATAGAGAGGAGTAATCAGATAAAGCTAATCTTACACATAAGAGCACATGGAGTTAGTGGAATATTAGTTGTATATGAGAGAATAAATGTATAAACAATTTAGCAATCAATTAATAACCACACCCAACCACATAATAATTTACAAGAGATGCCCGACACATTAATTGAAGAGGTTGGGATTAGTTTGCCAAAACATTAAAATAACCAATTGATTGTCCTAACCATTGACTTAACAAAATAATTTGGTGGATATCCAAATTAATTTTACACTCACAATTTTATAACACAGATACAGTGTTGGTGCTTGAATTTCTCGGGGAGGTGATGTTGGCCTCCGTAATGAACTTTTAGCTCATCGCCATTGGTCCACCCGAACCCGCGCCACTGCCGCAGTAGAACGGGACCTTATCTTTCTCATCTTCTTCAAACCACGAAAAGGTTATACTGCAGTTTGAGAAGGTGGGTACGAATATTTTCACAATGGACTATCGGCACGTGTTGTCTGCGTTTCAGACTTTCGCTATATAATTGAGCAGCTTTGATACAAAACTGGCATGTGAATAGTAGTAGTAACAGTGTGCTGTGGTTTGGAGATTAGAGTGTTCTTTATGGCATAGTATGTCATTCAGTTTTTGTATCTTTTTTTTTTTCCTTCTCATTTTATGTTAGTTAGTAACTAGCTAAGTTAGATGGTTCTATTGTAGTTTGTTGTTTTACAAACATTTTTTCTTCTTATTTTGGGGGTCATGACAGCTTGTTGAAAACCATCGTTTGTGAGGTTCTCTGTTCTCTCATGACATACATTTCAGTAATTTTGATAAATTATCCAGACTGAACTGATTTTTCGGTTACAGAAACATCGGTAACAAACTAAAATTCACTTCGGTTTCAATTTTAGAATTTTATCTTTCAAAATATTTGATTCTATTTGGTAATAGTCATGTCGGTTCGATAATCGAACCGATGCCACCCATTGCCACAAAGTGCGCCCCCGTGGTTTGTTTCTCATTCATTCTTATTTAATTACTAGCGCAACACTCGTGTATTACATGGGTGTTGATTCAAAATTTTATTCATAAAATTAAATTAATGACAAATAGTGTTATAAAATTAAAATTTTATAAAAATTACACATTTATTATATATTTTAGAATAACAATTGTTACTTGTACGACTTACATGTGTTATATTATAATTTTTTTTTTGAACTTATATCATATGACAACTTTAAACATAAATATATTAATTGGTAAATAATTTTATTCTTCTAATTAATATTAACAAGTAATTTTAATGTTATAAAGATAAATAGAATTAATTTATTTTACACATATGTCAAATCGAAACTCATCAGGAGATGATAATAGTGATAAGAGATGATAAGTTTGATATATTATATATGGATAATACTCCCCTACCCACGGTGGACACATGTTAATATGCCCACCGTTTATGTGGCATGCACACATTGGTGATGATAATATGTTTAAAAAAATACATCACCAATGTGTGCGTGCCACATAAGCGGTGGGCATATTAACATGTGTACACCGTGGGTAGGTGACCATTGTTAGTGTTATATACTAAAAGCTTGGCTTTGGATGATATTACACTTTTACCCTTTATGAATGAGAAACATGTTAGATTAAACAAGTTTTACGTTCTGTTGTTTTGCATTAGATAGTGTGGGTCGTTATCGGGCGAATCGAAGATCATGCTATCAGTTACTCGCGAAACAAGAATAAGTGGTTCACAACCCAGATGGACATGAACACCCCATCGCGAACGGTTGTAGTGTCAACTGTAATGTTTGTCTTGACTGATTAGTTGCACTAGTACATTTATGTATTGTACAGGATCCCAGAGAGGAGCAGGTCATTTTATACTGATTGTCGTAAACGAACTAGGCCTCGGTTAATTACAACATACTCTTAACCGGTAAGATATTAAACAGACATATATGTGTAGTATTTATTACTTTGATTCACATGGGTGAGGCTTAGTGCACTGGGCCAATAGACCCGTTGTCTTGGGTAATATTGGTACATGTAGGATGTGTTGTTAGGATATTTACTGTCACCATGTGCGTTAGTTTGATGATGTCCCCGGTGTGAGTTCATGAAGGATTATTATGCTAAACCCTGCAGGTGGATTAAATTCTGACATAGTAATAATGTGATGAACGAGCGCTAGTTTCGATGAAATAATAATAAATTAATTAATTCTTGATTGTCAGTAATCGATTTAATTAATGGAAATTATATCTTAAACATGAGGAGATAAATCGAGTAATTACTATTGGAGTCTCAATTGTAAATTGGGCTAGGAAAATGGAGTGCAATAATATTATGTTGGTGGCCCATTTAATATTATTTAATTAATTAAAATAAGTGGCTTGGTCCACAAGTATTTTAATTAATTAAGGATCCCTAATCCTAATCTCCTAAGAATCCCTACTGTAGCTCTATATATACACCATTAAGCTCATGGGAAAAAAAAAAAGAATTCCACATCTTGGAAATCACGCCCCACGCCTCTCTTCTCTCTCTCAGTTCCCGTTCGAGCTTTATCTATTTCTTGTTGTTCCACTGGTACAAGATTAAGAGGTGTTTGAGATATACAGTAGAAGATCTTTGGGTAAAGTGAGACGAAATATATTTGGTCGTACAGAACTAACCGGAGGTTCGATCAAGACGTGCGGCATACTCAGACGACCGTATCGACGAGAGATTTCCAACGCCGCCGAGATCGCAGCCGTCCGGCCACCCACGCGCCCGCACGCGCCGCCGCAAGGTCCTAGGACTTCAACTTGTCTTCATCCGTTTTGCACTCGTTTGATCCGGTTTTCGATCCGATCGTGTTCGTGAAATCCTAGGACGCGATTTGTAGTCAACAATTCATTGGTGTGCTGTGTACGGCCATCCAGAAGATCAGCCAGATCGCCATAAATTTTAAGCCGTAAGTTCTCTACGCAAACCTTTAGATCCGCTGCGCATAGGTTTACGTTTTGCTATTGAATTCGTGATTTGTGCATAACGAGATCTTCATTGATCCCAACAAATGGTATCAGAGCTTGGTTTAATTTGCTGTGTACAAGTTCGAATTTTTACGGCTTTATTTGTCAAGATGTGTTCAAACGCAGCCATATATTGGATTATGTTGGCATAACTCAATTTTGCAGGAATTAGTTTAATCCACTATTATGGCGGATTATGTGTTTGATGAATGTTGATGAAAGTGATGTATGGTTTTAAATTTATTTTTAAAGCCTTGGACATGTCGAGGAATTTGTTGTATGAATGTTTGTAATAATTATTCGCCCGGGGGTTGACCGGATAGATTTAATTATTTTGTTTAGAAAACATGTACATCCATTCGTTAGATCTAGGATCGGATTATGTAATTTTGTAAATTATATTTTTCGTATTGTGATCGTGGATTAATTGCCGGGAGATCACAAGAGATCAACAAGCCTCGAAAGACCAATCGGGACGAAGCCCGAAGGCGCGCACGGACACGCGTGAGAAAAAAATATATATTTTCCGACAACCGGCGGCGGCGGCCGGCGGCAACGGCGGGTTGACGGTGGTGGAGAGGTTTACTTGGTGTCCAAGCAGTACAGAATCTACAAGGATTCTACTGCAGTGGGAGTTCCAGTTGAACAGGAAAATAATATATAAGGTTTCCTTGTTTATGGGAGCTCAATATTTAATGGCCATAATAGTGAATTTATTTATTTAAATTAATTATGCCATATTTATTTATTTATTTATTTATTTATGTATGTAAATTAATTATTCTACTTGCATAGGATTAATTTAGAATTGCATATTTAATTATGCAAGTTAATTAATTATTGCATTTACATAGGATTATTTTAGAATTACATAAATATTTAAATAAGTAAAAAATCTTCATTTAAATTATACTAAGTTTGAGAAAGGATTTTAAATTAAAGTTAATTGTAAAATTCCTAAGGCCTCCATTTCTAATTTGTCAGTAAATTAATTAATTGTGGTTATGGGCTCCCCATCGGGTGACATCGCTAAAATTAATCGTAGAAAATTACCAGGATGAATTTCTAATTAGACGATTAGAGGGAGTCTTATGAGAGAGTACGGGCTTCCCCTCGGATGACGTATAATCAAATTCGTATGAACTCAGGATCGAGAAATGGGATTCACTTAGAATGCCATTATTTATAACTCCCCTCGGGGTCCCTGTATTTATTGCATGGCCAAATGGAGACCGACTATTAATTTCGTTTGTCATGAATTTGGCTTCGACTTATGGAAATTAATGGGCCTTTGAAAGCCCTTCTCTTGTGAATGTTGAATTGTGTAGAGTTGTCTTCGCATCATGCATTAACTCTCGGTGTTTTGAGATGTCGGTGAATTTAAGTTAATATTGTTTTGAGGATATCAGTATTAGCAGTTAAATTCAAATGTGTTTAATCGGTAAAATTATTTTCGTGTTTCTCAGATATTCATCATGTCGTTCAATCTGTTATCTGTCATTCTAAAAGATAATCAACTTACTGGTCCTAATTACATTGATTGGAAGAGGAACTTAGACATTGTGTTCACTGCTGAGGGTTATAAGTTTGCGATTACTGAGGCTTGCCCGGCAGAGCCCGCGGCTGATGCTCCTGAGCAGGAGAAAGGGGAGTATGCCAGGTGGAAAAAGGCTGATAAGATGGCGAAGTGTTATATTTTGGCATCTATGTCAAATGTTCTTCAACATCAGCATTAGTCTATGAACACTGCGACAGATATACTTCTCAATCTCAGGAATCTGTTCGGACACCAGTCTAGGGCTGCTAGGCAAGAGGCCATGAGTGCTCTCATGACTACGCTCATGGTAGATGGCATACCCGTGAGGGAGCATGCTCTCAAGGTTATGGCGCTACTCAATGAGCTTGAGGTTATGGGAGGTTTTATCGACGGGGAAACCCAGGTTGATATCATGCTCCAATCTCTGGCGAAGAGCTTTGATCAGTTCCGGTTGAACTACAACATGCACAAGATGCATATGGCTCTTCCAGAACTGTTAGCAGAGCTTCAGTCGGCGGAGGCCTTATTCACTCAGGCGCCTCACGCACTGGTTGCCGAGCTGACTGGACCTTCCAGGCCTCACAAGGGCAGGAAGAGAAAGAATTCTGCAGGAAAGGCAAAGGTGCAGGATGCCCCAGTGGTACAACGACCACCCCCTCAGTCTGTGGCAAAGAAGCCGAAAGGTAGATGCCACAAGTGCAACAAGTCAGGACACTGGAAGGTCGACTGACCTCTCCTCAAGAAAGGTAACTCTCTCGTTAATGTCGTAGAAACATGTTTAGCAGTTGTATCTACCAGAACCTAGTGTGTAGATACTGGAGCCACTGATCATGTCTGCAATTCGTTGCAGGGGTTCCAGGAAACCAGGCGGCTTAGGGAGGGAGAGATCACCGTCTACATGGGCGATGCTATGAAAGTGGCAGCTGTTGCAGTGGGAGACGTTACTTTATCTTTTGATAGTAGTATTTTGGTTTTGAGACATTGCCTTTATGTTCCTAGTTTTAGAAAGAATCTTGTTTCAGTTTCTAAACTTGTTTCAGATGGATTTTCGTTTACGTTTGATGACATGGTTGTTATTCGTTATGGAAAACGTTTGATGACATGGTTGTTATTCGTTATGGAAAACGTTTCATTTGTTCTGGTTCATTAGTTGGCAAAATATATGTTGCCAAACCAAACTCTTCCACACTGCAACAAACTGAATTGAATAATATCACGACTAAATCTAATAAGAGGAAGGAATCTTCGAGTACGAATCAAGCATATCTTTGGCACCTTAGATTTGGGCACATCAACCTAAGGAGGATTCAAAAGTTAGTGGCCAGTGGACTTCTCGGTCCATTGGAAGAGCACTATCCAACTTGCGAATCATGCTTATAAGGTAAGATGGCCAAGAAGCCGTTTACGGCAAAGGGGTATAGGAGCCAAGAAGTGCTAGGATTGATTCATTCTGATTTATATGGTCCTATGTCGATTCAGGCTAGAGGAGGTTTCGAGTACTTTGTCTCTTTTATAGATGATTACTCGAGATTTGGGTACCTTTATCTGTTGCACCGCAAGTCCGAATGCTTTGAAAAATTCAAGGAGTATCGGGCAGTTGTGGAGAAGTTACATGGTAAAATTATCAAGTCGCTTCGATCTAATCGAGGAGGCGAATACCTCTTTGGAGAGTTCAGGGCATATTTACCAGAAGCTGGGATTGAATCCCAATTGACTGCACCCGGCACGCCCCTGCAGAACGAAGAAATATGACTCTTATAGAAATTGTTAGGTCGATGATGAGTTATTCAGAGTTACCAGATTCGTTCTGGGGATTGGCTTTAGAAATAGATGTGTATATTCTGAACATGGTTCTTTCAAAGTCGGTAGAAACTACTCCTTATGAGATGTGGAAAGGGCGCAAGCCCAGTTTCTCACAGTTTCGAATATGGGGTAGTCCTGCACACGTGTTAGTGCAGGAAGCTGGCAAGTTGGAGAAACGTTCGGAAGCACGAGTGTTTGTAGGCTATCCCAAGGGAACGATATGTGGATTATTTTATAGCCCTGAGGATCAGAAGGTGATCGTTAGCACGAACGCTAGATTCTTGGAAGAAGACTATATTATGAATCACAAGCCCGCGAGTAGACTAGTCTTAGAGAAGTTGAGGGGTGAAGTCGATAGTTCCCCACCGAGTGCGCAAGTAGATACATCACATAATACTGCAACATGGCACACTGAGAGTGTACCAGTGCAGACATTACCTCGTCGTAGTGAGAGGGTTTCTCAATTACCCGACCGATGGATAGGTCTTGGAGAGTCTAAGGGCTCAGTTCCAGGAAACCTAGAATCGGAACCAAGAACCCACAACGAGGCACTCCAAGATAAAGATGTAGATTCGTAGAATATTGCAATGAATGCTGAAATGGGGTCAATGGACTCTAATCAGGTCTGGGATCTTGTAGAACCACCCGATGGGGTACGACCCATTGGATGTAAGTGGATCTACAAGAGAAAGAGAGGATCAGATGGAGAGGTGCAAACCTTTAAAGCTAGGCTTGTTGTGAAAGGTTATACCCAGATTGAGGGTATAGACTATGATGAAACCTTTTTGCCAGTAGCTATGCTTAAATCCATTTGGATTCTCTTGGTTGTAGCCGCTCATATGGACTATGAGGTCTAGCAGATGGATGTCAAGACGGCTTTCCGTAACGGAAACCTTTAGGAAGATATCTATATGAAGCAACCAGAGGGATTCATTGTAAAAGGACGTGAGCATCTAGTGTGTAAGCTTAACCGGTCCATTTATGGATTGAAGCAAGCTTCGAGATCTTGGAATATTCGGTACGATGAGGTGATCCAGTCGTACGGGTTCACTCAATGTCCGGATGAGCACTGTGTGAAATCAGTGGGAGCGTGGTGGTGTTTCTTGTGCTTTACGTGGATGACATACTTCTTATTGGAAACAGTAAGAAGGAGTTGTCAGACGTAAAGGTGTGGTTGTCTAAGCAGTTTGATATGAAGGACTTAGGAAAAGCAGGACACATTCTTGGTATTAGGGTCGTACGAGACCGTAAGAAGAGAATGCTATGCTTATCCCAGTCATCATACATAGATACTGTCTTGGCTAGGTTCAGCATGCAAGATTCCAAGAAAGGTACCTTGCCTTTCAGGAAAGGAATCCCTCTCTCTAAGGAGATGCCTCCTAAGACGCCTCAAGAGATTGAGGACATGAAGACAGTTCCTTATGCATCGGGAGTAGGAAGTCTTATGTATGCTATGCTTTGTACCAGACCAGATATCAGCTACACTGTTGGCTTAGTAGCCACATATCAAAGTAATCCGGGTAGGGAACATTGGTCTGCGGTGAAGCATATACTCAAGTACTTGAGAAAGACTAAGGAGTACATGTTAGTTTATTGTGCAGACAGCTTGTTACCTCTGGTTATGTGTTTACCTTGGGAGGTGGATCCATTTCATGGAGGGGTGCTAAGCAGAAATGCGTGGCAGACTCCACCATGGAAGCCGAGTACATAGCAGCCTCAGAGGCAGCGAAAGAGGCAGTTTGGCGCAGAAACTTCTTAGTGGACTTAGAGGTGATTCCGAGTTTGCCACGTGGTATCACCGTGTACTGTGATAACAGTAGAGCAGTAGCAAACTCAAGGGAACCACGAGCCCACAGAGCAAGTAAACACATAGAGCGCAAGTGCCATCTGATCGAGAGATAGTTGGTAGAAGAGACGTTGATGTTGCCAAGATTGCATCTGAGGACAACCTAGCTGATCCTTTCACAAAGAGTTTGCCGTAGATGGTCTTCGTCAAACACGTGACAGGAATGGGAGTCAAGTGCATGGCGATAGGATCGACATAGGTCTTTTAGAATAACGGATTGAGAGGACTATACTTGTAAAAGCGAAAGCTTTAAGTATAAATGGGAGATTGTTAGTGTTATATATTGAAAGCTTGGCTTTGGATAATATTACACTTTTACCCTTTATGAATGAGAAACATGTTAGATTAAACAAGTTCTACGTTCTGTTGTTTTGCATTTGATAGTGTGGGTCGTCATCGGGCGAACCAAAGATCATGCTATCAGTTACTCGTGAAACAAGAATAAGTGGTTCACAACCCAGATGGACATGAACACCCCATCGTGAATGGTTGTAGTGTCAACTGTACAGTTTGTCTTGACTGAATAGTTGCACTAGTACATTTATGTATTGAGCAAGATCCCAGAGAGGAGCAGTTCGTTTTATACTGATCGTCGTAAACGAACTAGGCCTCAGTTAATTACTGCGTACTCTTAACCCGTAAGATACTAAACAGACATATATATGTAGTATTTATTACTTTGATTCACATGAGTGAGACTTAGTGAACTGGGCCAATAGACCCGCTGTCTTGGGTAATATTGCTACATGTAGGATGTGTTGTTAGGATATTTACGGTCACCA
>CACSLK010030614.1:955376-968546 GCA_902706635.1 Striga hermonthica | reverse complement strand
ATAATAGAGTAATGCACGGTGTGCACATGTTAATATGTTCACCACTTATATGACACGCACACATTGGTGATGTATTTTTTTAAACATATTAACATCACCAATGTGTGCATGCCTCATATATAATATCAAACTTATTCATCTCTTATCATCTCTTGAAGAGCTTCGATTTGACATATGTGTAGAATTGATTTTTTATTTATCTTTATAACATTAAAATTACTTGTTAATATTAATTAGAAGAATAAAATTATTTTCCAATTAATATATTTATGTTTAAAATTGTCATATGATATAAGTTTAAAAAAAAAATTATAATATAACACATGTAAGTCGTACAAGTAACAACTGTTATTCTAAAATATATAATAATGTGTACTTTTTATAAAATTTTAATTATATAACACTGTTTCTCATTAATTTAATTTTATGAATAAATTTTTGAACCAACTTCCATGTAATACACAGGTATTGCACTAGTAATTAAATAAGAATGAATGAGAAACAAACCACGGGGCACACTTTGTGGCAATGGGTGGCATCAGTTCGGTTATCGAACCGACATGACTATTACCAAACAGAATCAAATATTTTGGGAAAAGCCATTCCAACTAACAAATGGTGAAGTTTTCGGGACGAGAATCAAATTCTAAAATAGAAACCGAACTGAATTTTAGTTTGTTACCGATATTTCTGTAACCGAAAAATCGGTTCAGCCTGGATAATTTATCAAAATTACTGAAATGTATATCATGAGAGAACAGAGAACCTCACAAACGATGGTTTTCAACAAGCTGTCATGGCCCCCAAAATAAGAAGAAAAAATGTTTGTAAAACAACAAACTACAATAGAACCATCTAACTTAGCTAGTTACTAACTAACATAAAATGAGAAGGAAAAAAAAAAAAAGATACAAAAACTGAATGACACACTATGCCATAAAGAACACTCTAATCTCCAAACCACAGCACACTGTTACTACTACTATTCACATGCCAGTTTTGTATCAAAGCTGCTCAATTATATAGCGAAAGCCTGAAACGCAGACATGTGCCGATAGTCCATTGTGAAAATATTCGTACCCACCTTCTCAAACTGCAGTATAACCTTGTCGTGGTTTGAAGAAGATGAGAAAGATAAGGTCCCGTTCTACTGCGGCAGTGGCGCGGGTTCGGGTGGACCAATGGCGATGAGC
The DNA here is from genome assembly GCA_902706635.1 of Striga hermonthica. Classification (NCBI taxonomy): domain Eukaryota; kingdom Viridiplantae; phylum Streptophyta; class Magnoliopsida; order Lamiales; family Orobanchaceae; genus Striga; species Striga hermonthica. The sequence goes on along the minus strand of CACSLK010030614.1, from coordinate 967,353 downwards.
TAAAAGTTCATTACGGAGGCCAACATCATCCTCCCGAGAAATTCAAGCACCAACACTGTATCTGCTCATGCCACCTATATAGGCGACTTGTTCTTCAACACTAAAGGCCTTTGGGCACAATAACTTTTGTAATCCTCCAACAAGGGTATTTTGTGTTTGGATATAGTGAATGGGGTGTTGTCCAGTGGGTCGGCGGATAAGAGTGTGAGGGTGTGGAGGAGAGGGAGTGGGTATTCCTACTTGGCGGTGTTGGAAGGGCATAGAAATTCGATCAAGTGTCTCATGACGTCCTTGGAGTGCAGTGATAATGGTGAGTCTTTTGAAGGGTTCAAAATTTTTACCAACTGAGAATCCGTAACGTCAATTTTGAAAACCCAAATAAACCTTTCTTTCCCATTATTCCGCCCTTACTGTCTGCCCCTCCAAAACATACAGGGAAAGAAAACATCCCAGAGCAAAAATGGCAGACGATTTTCTTGCTGGAAATTTTTAAGACGGTGAGCTATGGCTTCCCTCCGATTTTTTCTCCATCGACGAAGCTCAAATTCAATTCCCGAGTAAAATCCGTACTTCCTTCGCCAAATGTTCTTCCTCAAAGGCCATTTTCATGGAGGGCTTTCAGAGCTTTGTTTACACTGGCTTCCGCGAACCTCTCCCATCCTCAAAGGTGCGTGCATGCATGGACATTTTAAATCCTCGGCGAATTTTGAAAGAAAAAAAAATTGCGTGTTAATGTTGTTCTATCTTCGTTTATGTGTGCTTGATCCCTTTCCTTGGAGGTGATATTTGTAACTATGCAATCCATCAGTGTGGTATAGGTACGTCGGAGAGGTTCCTCGCAATCAATGTGATGGCAGAACTCGGAGAAATTGGACCGGGTGCTTGCCGCTTTGTCAACTTAAGCGCCGGAACTCGGTCCAGGATCAGGTAAAACCTGTTATAAAATTGTGAGTGTAAAATTAATTTAGATATCCACCACATTATTTTTGTTAAGTCAATAATTAGAACAATCAATTGGTTATTTAATGTATTGGCAAACTAATCCCAACCTCTTCAATTAATGTGTCGGGCATCTCTTGTAAATTATTATGTGGTTGGGTGTGGATATTAATTGATTGCTAAATTGTTTATACATTTATTCTCTCATATACAACTAATATTCCACTAACTCCATGTGCTCTTATGTGTAAGATTAGGCTTCATCTAATTCCTCCTCTCTATAAAAGGCACTCGGCCAGATGGAGGAAAGGTACCGAAAATAACAGAGAAAATAGAACAAAGATTAAGAAGGAGAAAAGAAAGAAATATATTGTCCAAATATCTTATATAAAAATATCAAAAGAGGAGAAACAAGTGATATTTTTATTTGTTTTAAGATATTTCTTTTATTTTTAAGTGCTCAATTCTCAACTCCGTTAAAGTTCACCGGAGCTCGTAAAAATGGTGTGCTACAGATTTAGAAACGTTTGCCATTGTATCTTTGGGGAAGTTATGCCTGAACCGTTAGCTGCCACACGGGGCGTATTCTTCTTGCGGAAAGAGTTTTACTCGCCTCGGCTAAAATCTTTCCGTTTTTCAGTTGTAATTTATTTTTCAGTCCAATTGTAATTTCTATTTTTAGATCTTTTGTAAGAACTGAAAAATACATATTAGTTCGTAGGATTCCCGTGTAATTTCACACCAAATATCAAACAATTGCAAGAAGAATATTAAAGTCAACCTACTGAATTGATCATGGCATCCACCGGAGCAGGTTCCAGCTCTCAGCAGCCAATCAACACCACTGTTCATCATCCCGTACCTTCTGTCCATGTCCCTACAGCTGAAAAGCCTGAAAAATTCAATGGGCTTGACTTTAAGAGGTGGCAACAAAAGATGCAGTTTTAGCAGACCACTTTGGGTTTGGTTAAATACCTTAAGGATGACACCCTGATTATTGCTGAAAATGAGCAAAAATGCTGAACTACGCGCTGTGTATGATGCTTTGGGGCAAGGTGACTACCTTTGCCGGAACTAGGTCCTGAATGGACTTAGTAACGAGTTGTACAATGAGTACAGCTCTGTTGATTCTGCCAAGGAGATTTGGGCTGCCTTGGAGAAAAAGTACAAGACTGAAGATGCTGGGGCGAAGAAATTCGTCGTCGGCAAATTTCTTGACTTTAAGATGTTTGACACAAAGACTGTCGTGTCACAAGTGCAAGAGTTCCAGCTAATCTTGCATGATGCTGAAGGGATGACCTTGAGCGAGTCATTCCAAGTAGCGGCTGTGATCGAGAAGTTGCTGCCAGGCTGGAAGGACTTCAAGAATTATCTTAAACAAAAAAAAAAGGAGATGAGTCTTGAAGACTTGGTGGTTCATCTTCGTATCGAGGAGGACAACCAGAAGTCATCGGGGAAAGCCCCGATAATAGAGGCTCGTGCGAACTTGCTGGAGCAAGGAAACTCGAGCAAGAGGAAGTCCCTTAACAAAGGGAAGCAGCCTGCTAAGGTTTGCAAGTTTACCGGAACCTGTTACAATTGTGGAAAACCAAACCATATGGCAAAAGACTGCAAGAGGCCAAAGAAGGCTGGGCCAAAGAAAGGGTAACCGAGTGCCCTTTTGGCTGAACATGGCCCTGTGACGGGTGAACTGACCGACTTTGATATGTCGGTTAAGGTGTTTGAAGCCAATTTGGTGGATAACCCGAGGGAGTGGTACATCGATGCTGGCGCCACTCGTCATGTGTGTTCCGACAAGGAGGTGTTCTCTGAATACACTCCTGCTATGGGTCGAAAACTTCACATGGGAAACTCCTCCACGTCTGATGTGGCTGGAGTGGGCACGGTGGTGCTGAAGCTCACTTCTGGAAGGGAGTTGAAGCTGAAGGATGTTATGTATGTCCCAGACATCCGCAAGAATTTGGTCTTCGGATCACTTCTTGTTGAGCATGGATTTAGGGTAGTGTTTGAAGCTAAGAAGTATATTCTTAGCAAATATGAAAAATTCCTTGGTCATGGTTATCTTGACAAGGGATTGTTCAAAATGAATGTAATGGACGTGAGTCGTGTAACCGTTGATAATAAAAAGCCTATTTCTGTTTATACTGTTTAGTGCTTTGATTTATGGCATATTAGATTGGGACATGTAAATCTAAATGCAATTAAACGGTTGATGAAATTATAATTAATTCCTAATTTTAAAGTTGAGACAAATACAAAATGTGAAATTTGTATTGAAGCAAAAATGGCTAAGTTGCCTTTTCACTTGGTGGAAAGAAGTACTTAACCATTAGGATTAATCCATACTGATATATGTGATATGAAAAGTGTTCAAACAATAAACGGTAAAAATTATTTTGTAACTTTTATCGATGATTGCACAAAGTTTTGCTACTTATATTTGTTAAGAAGCAAAAAATGAGACTGTGGAAGCGTTTAAGATATATAAGACCGAAGTTGAAAATCAACTCGGCAAAAGGATTAAAATCATCCGAAGTGATAGGGGTGGGGAGTATGTAGCTCCTTTTGAACAAATATGTTTTGAATATGGCATAATTCATCAAACGACAACCCCTTATTCTCCACATACGAACGGTGTTGCTGAGCGCAAAAACCAAACTTTAAAAGAAATGATGAATGCCATGTTGATTAATTCAGGATTACCACAGAACATGTGGGGGGAAGCTGTTTTGACAGCAAATCATATCCTGAATAAAATACCACCTAAAGGGAAAGATGAGACTCCTTACGAAATGTGGAAAAATCATAAGCCGTCTTATAAATACCTGAAAATGTGGGGGTGTTTGGCTAAGGTTTCAGTACCTGAACCAAAACAAGTGAGAATCGGGCCAAAGACGATCGATTGTCTATTTATTGGATATTGGTACAATAGTACAACATATAGATTTCTGGTTAGGTATCTGTTGGTACCACGATTGAGTCAAGGAATGTTATATTCTTTGAGAATGTTTTTCCTATGAAGAATAGGGCATAATCTAGTTCTAATAAAAGAACGTATGAAACTGCTAGTTGTTATGTACCAGAGGGTACTGATGAAGAACCGAGACGTAGTAAAAGGGTAAAAACGGCTAAAAAGTTTGGACCTGATTTTATTACGTACATGTTGGACGATGAACCGAGTTCCCTTAAGGAAGCTCTGTCCAGCCCAGATGGACCACTCTGGGAAGAAACTATAAATAGAGAAATCGAGTCTATTATGCAAAATCATACTTGGTAGTTGGTTGATCTCCCTGATGGTTGTAAACCTTTAGGATACAAGTGGATCCTAAAGAAGAAATATAAAGCTGATGGATCGATTGATAAGTTTAAAGCACGTTTGGTGGTCAAAGGCTTTAAACAAAAGGAAGGGTATGATTTCTTTGATACCTATTCAGTTGTTACGCGTTAGCGTTGATAAGAGTGCTTCTCTCGATTGCTGCTTTGCACAATCTTGAGATTCACCAAATGGATGTCAAGACGACATTTTTGAATGGTGATTTGGAAGAAGAAATATACATGGAACAACCTGAAGGGTTTGTTGCACCTGGACAAGAGAGAAAGGTGTGTAGATTGATCAAATCCTTGTACGGACTGAAACAAGCTCAGCAACAATGTCATTTGAAATTTGATGACGTGATGTTGTCAAATGAGTTCAAAATCAACGAATGTGACAAATGTGTTTATGTCAAGGGTACATCTAATACATTTGTGATTGTATGTCTATATATAGACGATATGTTGAACATGGGAAGTAGCCATGAAGTGATCATAGATACGAAAAGAATGTTGAAGAGAAATTTCGACATGAAAGATATGGGTTTGGCTGATGTTATTATTGGAATAAGGATTATCAGAACCCAAGATGGAATTATCTTGTCACAATCTCATTATGTAGAGAAAGTGCTCAAGAAATTTGATGCCTATGACGGTGCACAGTCTAGGTGTAAGACACCCCTTGATCTCAGTATAAATCTGGTAGCCAATAAAGGTCAACCAGTGGCTCAGTTGGAATATTCACGGATAATAGGGAGTCTGATGTACTTGACGAATTGTACACGACCAGACTTAGCCTATCCAGTGAATAAGTTGAGCAGATTTACGAGCAATCCCAGTCATGAGAACTGGAATGCTTTGAGAAAAGTACTTAAGTACTTGAGGTACACCCTTGAATACGGGCTAAAATACTCAAAATATCCAGCCGTACTTGAAGGGTATTGTGATGCAAGCTGGATATCAGATTCGAGAGATTCTCGCTCCACTAGCGGATATATTTTCTGTATTGGAGGAGGTGCAGTTTCGTGGAAATCTACAAAACAACCATGTATAGCTCGGTCAACGATGGAATCAGAGTTCATCGCTTTAGATAAAGCCGGTGAAGAAGCCGAGTGGCTTAGAAAATTTTTATCTGATATTCCATGTTGGGATAAGAATTTGCCGCCTGTGATGATTCACTGTGATAGCCAAGCTGCTATAGGTAGGGCGCAAAGCAACTTGTATAACGGTAAGTCTAGACATATTCGTCGTAGACATAATACCGTACGTCAAGTGATCACAAATGGTATTATTTCTATTGACTATGTGAAGTCTAAGGAAAATTTGGTTGATCCTTTGACGAAAGGATTGAATAGAGATCAATTGACAGTTTTGCTAGAGGGAATGGGCTTAAAAATCCACAACGTAAAGAATGATCATAGTAGTAACCCTACCATGCTGAGTGGAGATCCCACAAACTTGGTTCAAATGGAAAACTAAGCTATGAAAATTCAGTCGAGCACTTGGAACATGTGAATGTCCAAAGCTATTCCCTAGAGCACACCAAGTGCAAGATTACATGTTGATTGTGGTGAGGGTAAGTCATATGGACTTTTAATAAATCCCTAACCTTGTAACGGTGGAGTATTATAGGATACTCTTGATAGAGAGGTCACCTATATAAGTGTGAAGTGTGTGCCGCTTCAAATATAAACACTTATGAATCCATTGTGTTGTCCATGGCCAAAACGGACACAACGATAGAACGGAATGGAGTTAAGACTCTATTGTGTGAATGTCATTGTCTCGGTGTGCACTACGGAGGAATAGTTCAAGGCATTATGTCTACTAGTCCGCCAGTGCATCCGATGATGTTTACTAAGAAAAGGTTCAAAGCCAAAAGCTACATTATCTGATGCAATAGAGTTTACTGAGGATTGAGCACAATTGCTTGAAATTTACACTCATGTGGGGGATTGTTATAAAATTGTGAGTGTAAAATTAATTTAGATATCCACCACATTATTTTGTTAAGTCAATGGTTAGGACAATCAATTGGTTATTTAATGTTTTGGCAAACTAATCCCAACCTCTTCAATTAATGTGTTGGACATCTCTTGTAAATTATTATGTGGTTGGGTGTGGATATTAATTGATTGCTAAATTTTTTATACATTTATTCTCTCACATACAACTAATATTCCACTAATTCAAACGGGTATGTTTGTGAACAATCAAAATTTCTCTCTCTAAAAACCTAAAACCCAAATCCGTCGTGCCCTAGGTTTCCGCCTCTTCCTGAGTACTTCTCCCCTCCGGCGGCCCTTGGCCTCGCGATTCCGGCGAGCATCTGGCTCGCCTTTGGCTCGCTGATGCAGATTGACGGCAATTTCGCGAAGATCCATCCCAGAGGTGGTTTCCGCTCGGTCGTGAGCGCCACGGAGGGAGTGTTCGAAGCGGGTTGCAGTCGATGCCGTATCCGGCGGCCACCGTGGATGCCTTTGTGGGGATCTTCGGTGGAGGTAAGGCCTTGGTTCTCCTCTTATCCGGCTTTCCCTGGTGTTGGGTAGGTTGGGTCCTCCGGCGGTGTCGACGGTGACGGAGTGTGCTGGAGGGGGGCTGTGGTGGGTTACCAGCCGGGGCGCATGGGCGGTCTTGGATGGAGATTTCAGGCTTGAGATCTGGCCATGGCGAGTCTGTTTGTGAATCGTCGGGCTCGATGGGCTGGGTTGTAGATCTTGAGGTCGCTTTTCGATTGGCCGCTTGCTCGGATGTTCGTTTGGCTTTGTTGGGAGTTGGGTTAGTGTTCCGGCAGGGGAGGGATCTGATTTTGTTTAGGCTTTGTTTATTTTGCTTCTTTATGTTTAGTTTGATGGGTAGTAGTTTTAGTTTTAGTTTGTCTTGTGGACTTCCCGTACGGGAGTTTCTGCCTCCACTTGTTGGAGTTTCTGCCTCCACTTGTTGGAGTTTCTTCCTCTACTTTGTTGGAGTCTTGGGTGTTTGTTTTTTGTGTTTTGTTTGTGTTGGCGTTAGGCTGCTCTGGGCTACACTTTATGTAGCTTTCTCATTTTCAGCTTTTTGGCTGGCTTTTTCAGCGTGTTCGCTGTCTTTGTGCTTGTAATTTGTGTTTTGTGGTATAATATCTATCGTTTGAAAAAAAAAAACTAATATTCCACTAACTCCATGTGCTTTTATGTGTAAGATTAGGCATTATCTGATTCCTCCTCTCTATAAAAGGCACTCGGCCAGATGGAGGAAAGGTACAGAAAATAACAGAGAAAAGAGAATAAAGATTAAGAAGGAGAAAAGAAAGAAATATATTGTCCAAATATCTGATATAAAAATATCAAAAGAGGAGAAATAAGTGATATTTTTATTTGTTTTAAGATATTTTTTTTATTTTTAAGTGCTCAATTCTCGACTCCGTTAAAGTTCGCCGGAGCTCGTAAATCTAGTGTGCTACAGATTTAGAGACGTTTGCCGTTGTATCTTTGAGGAAGTTATGTCTGAACCGTTAGCTGCCACACGAGGCGTATTCTTCTTGTAGAAAGAGTTTTACTCCTCGGATAAAATCTTTCTATTTTTCAGTTGTAATTTATTTTTCAGTTCAATTTTAATTTTTTATTTTTAGATCTTTTGAAAAAACTGAAAAATATATAATTAGCATGTACTTTCACACCAAATATCAAACAAAACCTTGGATTGTTTTTTTCCCAATTCAGCTTTTGTCAGGTTGTGGTTTGATTAAAGTAATTTAATTGGGTCGTCTCGGCTCGTGATCTGCAGAATGAGGTCTTTATGGCTGAAAGGGCTCTAGCAGAACAGCGACAGCAGATGAACCGGATTTTACCTCAGGCGGCGATGGCTGCTCGCGGAGGGACCGGTGTATTTCTGCCTCGGATTTCCAGCAATTCGGCCACCGGAAAAGGAAAGGGGTCTCGTGAGTGAAGTAATTAACCTTTTTTTTCTTTTTTCCTGTGCTTTGAGTATATTCGCGATTAAAGGGGGAATACAATTGATTATGACTACAATTGATAGCTCTTTTTCCTCCTTTCGATGGCTGTGGAAATTTAATTGATCCCATAAAATAGAGAGAGAGAGAGAGAGAGAGAGAGAGAGAGAAATTTAATTGATCCCATAAAAGAGAGAGAGAGAGAGAGAAATTTAATTGATCCCATAAAATAGAGAGAGAGAGAGAGAGAGAGAGAGAGATTTTCATTTCTCAACTCTTTCTAAGTATTTATAGGCTAATGATGATGCTTAGATTTGTTATATGTGGGGTTGTCTGGCCTCCAAGCAAAGCAGTGTGTACTTGTTAATGATTGAATGACTATTTCTCGACTTTATTGTGTTAATGATGCTCTCTGCCTTTAGTTCTGCAGAGGTGATGGTGTTGCTTTTCTACCAGCCTTTTGGATTTGGATTCAGAAGCCAATGGACAATTGATTGCTCATAAAAGATGGGGGCTGATTGCTTCTTCTATTGCGAACATTTTCACCATCGTTTATCAAAATATAAAATTGTTGTAACATTGTCACTGAAACTATTTAAGGGCATCAAATTGTGCCTTGTGGTAAACATTTGTTTGGGTTGCTTCATATTCAGCCCAGCAGACTACTCCACAGTTCGAAAAAAGGAAACCCTTGCTCACAATCAGCATTTCATCTAGTTTTACAAATCAGAAGTATATTTTGAAAGAGTACCCGGATCATCATTAGATCTTCACCAGGCTTTTATGAATAAGAAGTTCCTTGATTGAATGTGCCACTAGCAAGTTGTACATTGGTATGTGATTTTTCCGTAGATAATTAGGATTCAACCGTGTTTGCTTCTTGACTAACTCTCTGAAAAACTTAGAGTTGAGAAAACAATGGCAACTGTTTAAATTTCTGCGGAATGTTTTTTCAACTTCGTTGAACTGTTTAATATGGATTGGATCGTCTTTGAAGTTTTTGTAGTATGCAGAGTATGCATTGCACTGGCACTGAATATGAATCCTTATTAGACTGAGAAAAACCATGACGTTACTTTGGAACTCACTCTATTCTAGAAATACGACATATTGTTGAAAATGTCTGATGTGCCTAATAGTGATCGTCTGTTTCTGCCTTTGTCGTTTGTTTGTCATATTTCTGAATTCGAATATTTGACCAGATTAAAGGACAATTTTATCCAGCTAGTCATGTGTCCATAGACTGGTGGCCTGTGTTTCAGCACTTCATATTTCAAACTATCTCTCTCTCTTTCTCTCTCTCTCTCTCTGTGTCTGTGTGTGTGTGTGTGGTGCGCGCCATACATTTGTCGCCATTTCTGCAATTATTGTCTTCAAGCTCTCTAAATCCACTGCACAAGTAAATAATGCTGCACATCAGAACATGGGCTGAGCTTGCTGAGCATCCTATTCTCTAGAATTTGTTGTCTATCTCACTTCTTATGAGGCAAGTTTTACTTGTGTCTGTTATCCGACAGGTGTAAACAACTCATACAAGGTTCGACTCCCTCCTCGCAAGATGTTACTCAGCAGAAGACAAGAAGAGTGTGGTGGCCGTGTTCCTGCTGGTGAGGTTTACATGCCTCATTACTGGAATTATTGAGAATATATTTCTTTGGATATATTGTAATGAAAGCTTTTGGCTTCGTAAGGTCATGCACCAGAGTAGAAATAGCATGAATGGACTCCAATTAGTGGTTAGCATTGTAAAACTTATGCGTTTGTATTTCAGTAAAAATGTCTAACCATAATCTTTTGATCTTTTGTGTAAAGGAATATGAAACTTTTCTTTGTAAGTGAGATGTATGAAAAAGTGAAATATTTCAAGAAAGTGTATAGTGAAGGTCTTTTAATTTGTCTAATATTATGGTTTGAAACTTGGTACATCTATATGTAATATATACTTCTAGATTTTTTCAGGAGAACCATTTAGAGTTTGCAGTTGAACTCTATTTAAGTTCTTCAAAAAGTTGAGATTGAATAGAAAATGGAGTAGATCATGAGAGTTGTTTGCTGTTGGTTAAATCTTGAGCTAAGTCCTCTATTTCAATTTTCAACGGAAAAAGCTAGATTTACACAGATTTATTAATACATGTATGTTGGGCTGTGATCTGGAAAAATAAATAAGGAAATAGTTTTGATTCCACATGAACATAAGAAGCATGCAAAACAAAACGTTACTGTTGATAAATCGTTATTTAACCTTGAAGGTTGCAGGACTAAACTGCAGAAAACCTCTGCACGACGAAGCATACTATTTTCCGCCTTAACAAGACCTGGTGAGCATTCTAAATTCATGTAATGTTAGTAACAAAAAATCCAGTAAGAACTTGGTTTTTGGAGGTGGTCTCTGAGACATTAATGGGAAATAAGTTTTGTTCCATCATATTTTATGGAATACTTGATCAATGCGAGCAGCCAAAAAGTATTTTTTTTTTTGGTTAAAAAAAAAAGGAAATAAGGAAAGAAAAATGTCTAATGCTTTACAAGACAGAAGGTTTTGACCACTGTGTATATTTTTATATGCCCACACCCGTCGACCTACACACTCACTGACATGAAAGAAAAACTTGAGCATATGTTCGATTCGTATGATATGTCTCCATTCACCTTCTGTTATATATCCTCTGCTGATCCTTCAGCTTAGTAGTCCTGTGAATATAAGAAAAAACAATAGTCAAATATTACTGCACATCAACATTATTAGACATTTTGGTTACGGTTTAATAACAAACTACAGCTTAAATTTCACCCTACTCACTGAAAACCTTATAAATCTCTCATTGTTTTACAGAAGTGCACCTCTATCTTCCCCCCCACCCAGTAATTTTGGATACTTGTACAAAGATAATAAAAGTTGAAAGCAAGCAGGTTTGTGCCGTTAAGCATCAAGAGATCGACGAAAACACACACAAAAGCACATACCTTGAGTCCCTCGTTAACCCGTATCAAGCAATTGGTTCTCATCCCGGGAGACAATGTTCCATTGCCAGTGGCCGCAGAGAAGATGAGCTGCATGTTCTCACACATGACCCTCATGTTCTCCTGTCTGTATACCATGTTTTGCGTGGTGAAATTTGCCTTGAGTGCGAGCCTGAGGCTGAACACCACCATTCCATTCCCATGATCCTGCTCCAGTGTGGGCAGCACCCATCCCTGCAGCTTGTTCTCTTCCATATTCTGCTCGGCCGGCATACTGAAGTTAAACTCCGTGTGCTGCATCTGGCCCACCTGGAAGGGCCTCACCGCGGATATCCCGAGCAGAGCCTCCTTGTAGAAGATGGAGGACATGACCCGATCGAAGCTGATGGCAAGGTCCTTGTTGGTGTTGGCGACCGAGACGCCCACGTCCCATGTGCCTGTGAGGGTCACGTTGGAGACGGTGAAGTTGGAGACTTTGAGTGAGGCGACGTTGAATTCCGGGATGTATGTCCCGAAGAGGAACCACATGACGAGGGTCATCATGCACATGGCGGTCACAAGGACAGCCATAAGGATGAGCATGAGACGGCCGAACGAAGATGAACTGTCCCCACCGTCAGGAACCAGCGTCTTGTAGTGCTGCTGGGGATAGTAGAAGTCGCCGGTGTTGGGGTAAGGGTGGTAGGGATTTTGGAGGGTGGGGTCGTATTTGTGGTGGGGGCTGTAGGCAATTGGGTAGTTGGGGTAATTAACATTGTAGGAAGGGGGGTAGCCCTGGTGGGGCCCGCAGGCGTAGACCGGGGTAGAAGGGGGCGGCGACTGGGCCGGTTGAGG
>CACSLK010030614.1:909021-943078 GCA_902706635.1 Striga hermonthica | reverse complement strand
ATTTCCAGAACCTACCAAAATCCGCCGCCGGCCACCATGTCGTCGGAGAAAGTCTGCAGCCACCACAAGAACAAGCGTCAGAAGATCCTCCAGCGGTGCTGCGGCGGCCTCTGCGCCCTCATCGTCCTGCTCCTCCTCGTCATCCTCATCGTCTGGGCCGTCCTCCAACCCCACAAGCCCCGCTTCGTCCTCCAGGACGCCACCATCTTCGTCCTCAACGTCTCCGCCCCCAACGTCATCTCCACCACGCTCCAGGTCACCGTCACCTCCCACAACCCCAACTCCCGCATCGGGATCTACTACGACCGCCTCGCCGTCCGCGCCAACTACCACAACCAGCAGATCACCTACGCCACCGCCATCCCCGCCGTCTACCAGGGCCACAAGGACCTCAACGTCTGGTCCCCTTTCATCTACGCCAACAACGTCCCCATCGCCCCTTACAACGGCCTCGCCCTCGCCCAGGACCAGTCCGCCGGCGCCGTCCGCCTCACAATCAAGATCGACGGCCGCGTCAAGTGGAAGGTCGGCACCTTCGTCTCCGGCAGATACCACATCCACGTCACCTGCCCCGCCTACATACCCCTCGGAAACTCCAAAAGCACTGGGATCGTCGTCGGCGGCGGCGGCGGCAACGCCATCAAGTACCAGCTCGCACAGGGTTGCAGCGTCAGTGTATGAAGAACAATTAAAGGTAAAACTTTAAAGGCGTACAAAGTTACAGTGCTGAAAAATAAATAAATAAAATACAAAGTTGTTTACATAATTATATTTTCGATCGGCTTTTTTTTGCTTATTTTCCACTTGATGTATCAAATCAATCCAGAGTACTGTAGGCTTGAGAAATTGTACATTCAAATTTGTTTCGCTGCAGTTAAAAGTATTTTTATTTATTTTTAGATCCTCGTATTTTCCTTATATTTATATTTAATTTGTCTATGTAATTTGTGAGCTGTTTAATTATGTCTATTATTTGCCACTTGCATTTTGAAGGCCATGTGATTGTTGTTGCTTGCGCCTGCAACTTGGAAGAACGCAGTTTTTACATTTTTATAATAATTAATTAATTTCAAGAATTAAATTTTTCCACCTACCGAAAAATGTAAAATAAAACTCTTGAGTTTTACCAAATTATTTATTTATTAAGCTTATTAATTAAGGTGGACTTTCGTACAAACAATTAATGTAATAATGAATTTAATGCAAAAATAAAGGTTGTATTATTAGTAATTAAAAGATCAAATCAAGTGATCAAATGAGTACGTGGAAATTAAATGAGCACTTTTTGCGGAGATATTGCTATCAGTATTACGTAAAGGCTAGAGATGTTAAACGGTTCTTGGCCCGACGGGTCGACCCGTTTAGCCTGAAGAAAAACAGGGTTATGGCCTTTTTTAACAGCCCATTTAAATCAGGGCTTTTTAGGCCCGACCGTTTAAACCGAAGCCCGATAGGGCTAGCCCGAAGCCCGCTAGGGCTAGCCCGTTTAACTTGTATATTACAACTTTACTATTCTACTTCATATGTAACTGTGAGTTGTAGCCGGTTATTATGATTTTGAAAGATAATTATTAACCATTTCATTATTCTACTCCACACCAAATTATTTAAGCCTGTTAGAACGGTTAATAGAAAACACATGAGAGAAAGACCTAACACATAGAACATAGTGACAGAATATAAATTCAGCAGTAAGATACAATATCGTGAAAATTTCCAAAGCGTACAAATATAAGTAGTAAAATGGTAATTATAAGTAATAGTTCGAATATTTTTTTTTCTTTTTAGAAAAAACATGTCACGTAAGAGTTTGTAACGAGTGTTCATATATGAAGTGTAAATGTATATATATAGAGCGGTAAATACAAAATACCCGTTGAAAACAATCGTGAACTCGCCGTTGTAATTTTTATTTATATGTTTTTATATATAATATTATTATTATAGCCCGTTTAGCCCGAAGCCCGCTAGGGTTAGGTTAGGTCCTTTTATTGGTAGCCCGTTTAAATCCGAACTTTTTAGGCCCGAACCGTTTAGCCCAAAGTCCGCTAGGGCTAACCCGAAACTGCAAGGGCTAGCCCATTTAACATCTCTAGTAAAGGCTAAGACTTAATGATGGAGTGGACATGAGATGGTTCGGTCCCGTTACGGAACCATTTCGTCAGGGTTTGTAACCGTTAGATCATTATATAACTGTCGGAATAATCGATTTAACGATTTCATACTCGACGGAATGTTTCCGTAACGAGACCATAGTATCTCTCTAAATTATAATGAAAATAAAGTCCAAACCATGACATTCTGTCTTGCAAAATAAGACAAAGAAAAAACTTGAACCTTACTTTACGTTAAAAAATGAAATTGGTTCATCAATAATAATGTGGATTTGCTAACATAAATAAAGAATTTAAAATTGCCACATTACCGTGTAAATACATAAAGTAAAATACATGTTCATCGCCTATTATTATTCATTGGCATGTTAAATGTAATTATGGAAAAAGACTTGGAGAAAAATTTGCACCTCTAATTGTCGTTTTATGTACACTTGTCAGCTATCAGCTAAACGTGGATTACCAAACTACCAAACAAGGATAGTCTATTTAGACACAAGTAATGTAACTTTGGCCATCCTCAGTATAAAAAGAGGAGAAAAAGAGAGTGGCCCATACCAGCATGTTACATAGATAAGGAACACGTGGTTGTGTAAGTAAGATTCTCTTTTATTAAATGAAATGCATATGGTTTTCAGCAACCGAGGCCTCGGGCGCTGTTAGGTCACATTCTATTGAATTTATATAAAGACAAAAAGTGATTGAAGTTTATAAACTAAAATATTTTTGCATCATTCTTGAAAGATCGTCATTAGAACATAATCAACATATTATGATTTCATTTTGTTAATGGGATTGTCATCATGATTGTTCTTCTCGTAGCATTTTTTTTTTGTTACACATAACTAAACATTACTAATTGATGTGTCGGAGACCTGAATCTTGGTTGAACCGGCTTGAGAGACCTTTGCTTTGATCGTCCCTGAGCTGCTGATTACTTGCAAAACAAGTGTCGGGATTGTTTCCGGCGTGCGCACTTCGACGATGAAGTCAGTAAAAGGAGAAAGATGATAATGTGCTCTGGATGTAGAGAATTATAGATAAAAATGTGCTTTGTATGTAGAGAATTATAGAGAGAGCGTATGGAGCTTGTTGTTGTACCTCATCCCTTTTTTTATAGGGGAATACCTGCTGCCCGAGATTGGCAACCCAAATTGCCCTTTGTCCGTGGTCAACCTACTAGGCTGCCTGAGTTTTGATCTTATTTGTTGATTGCTCGTCCTTATCCTTTAGGTTGCCTGAGTTTTGATCTTATTTGTTGATTGCTCGTCCTTATCCTAAGCTTATCCTTATCATCAATAGATTCCTTCTTATCTTCATTAGATTTTTTTTCTTTATTATTATTATTATTATTATTATTATTATTATTATTATTATTATTATTATTATTATTATTATTATTATTATTATTATTATTGTTGTTGTTGTTGTTGATGTTGTTGTTTTATCCTGAATATGCACCTATTTACTCATGTCTTTTTCTCTTAGGTCGTCATGACCAGGATTACCTAGGCCGCTCACCAAGTTATGACCAGGATTACCTAGGTCGTCATGACCAACTATGGCAAACCTCATGGACTTAGGTTATCTTGTCTTTATCAAGTCGTCCAAGCCCCTTTAGGTCGTTTGAGATATTTAGGTCGTGGTGTATGATAGGTGATATATCACCCTTCCTCTTTGGTTTTACCTGTATTACCATGATTATTTAGGTTGCCCGCGTGACTAGGTCAACTTGGTCATTGATCGGTTGATCTATTTCGGTTGTTTTTCCATTTTTGGTCTCCTTAGGTCGACCTGGCTTAGCTCTTGAACCAATTGACCCTTATATTTTGCACTGTTCCACTTAGCCGAGCTATGACTAAATCAGGCAGTCCCTCAATCCCCTCCCCCCACCTACTCCATGCAACCCCGAGGTATGGAGTAATGTCAACGATTTGAATACGAAAAGACTTATCTGACACACCAACCATAAATGTAGACTCGAAAGGACTCTTATGTCGCTTCCAAGTACGTGCCCTTGATTTTCGTACGTGATTTGGGCCGCAAGTTTGTCCGTAATCCGAGGGTCCACAACTTCTTAGGTCGAGTATAAATGCTCCTTCTCTAGTCATAGGAACACTTTTCACTCTCTTACAAAACTTAGGCTATAGATCTCCCTCGACAGATCCAATATTCGGTGATCTCATCCTTCTTTTTCAGTGGACATTCACAGTTTCCGGCACCCTTTCTTAAATCGCAGTGAGTAAGTTCATGTTCTTCTCCTTTTTTTTTTTTTTTTTTTTTTTNTTTTTTTTTTTTTTAATTTATGTTGTTTATTTTTGGTGTTCTTTTTTTTCTTCCATATTCTTTATTGTTTTCCCCTTTGTTAGCTTTGATCTGACTTCCTATAATTCTTAGGTTTTGAAGTGTTTGGCCTAGGTTCATGAGTGCTGGTTCATGAGTCTGATGGTGATGTGGGGTGGGACGAGCTTGAACGAGATCAAAAATCTTTAGGTTATTAGTGGTCTTCCATTACCCAAGGGTCATCTAGTGTCGAATATTATCATAGAGGTATACCTTTTCAAGTCGTAGATATCCCTATTCAAATTGTTGATCCCATCCCCAACCTAATACTCTATGTAGTAACTTTTTTATACCTTCTATTTAGATCAAGTACTTTTTTGTCTCCGCTTTCTTATCCAGCCTTGCTAACCCTTTGGAATTTGAACAATGTACCTGTGAACCAATTCTCGCCATTCACTTTATGGTATCGAATATATTTATTTCCAAAATAAAACAAAGTAGATTTTCCCCTGACCTTTTTTTTTTTTTATGGGTTAAAGTTCCAAAAAGAGACTCATTACCTAAGAGCTCATAGCGGAGCAAGATTTTTTTACGACCTTGCATCCAACGTCACCTCTGTTTGAGGATAATGTAAAAGCTCGGTCTCGTGTTACCCAACGATTCCATTTTGAATGAAATGTGTGTTTTTAGTCAAGTGGATATTCGTAGTTAATTTATTTATGAGGAAATTGTTCTTTTATTTTACCTTGTAGATAATATGGTTTCGGGTGTGGAACTATAAGATAATATTATCGATTTCTTGTAAATGATAAATAATGTTTCACAGTCTAGACGAGAACTAAACTTTCTGTCGTAGTGTGACTCTTGAAATTAGTTTATCTTAGACTAATATATTACACTAGTACATCCCGGATGTACTGAACAGACCCACATGAGGATAATATTATTTTATACTAACCCAATATATAATCTAGACTTCAGTGTTTAGATGCGTATTCTTATCCCGTAAGACAATGTACGGGAATATGTAGTCAGCACTTATTTGATTTATCATGGGTGAGACTTGTTCTGGTAGGTCGACATATTCGATATTTTGGTAAGTAATGTAGGTGCATGATGTGCCAACAATATTTTCTACAGTCATCGTATCCCATAAAATCTTGGGTTGATGACGTTCGCGAAATGAGTTCAAGAAGGAATATTATGTCAAGCTCGACCGACGATTAATTTTCGACATAATAAATAAAGAATTGAGTGGTACTAGTTTTGGATTGAAGAAGTTGATTAATTTTATTGTCAATAATTTAATTAATCAAAGAAAGTTAAATCTTTAATGGAGATATAAATTGAGCAATAAATAGGGAAATAAACTGATTGTAATTCGGTGTTAAATTGGGGGTTCAATAATATTTCTCTAGTAGAATGATTTGTTTACCACGATCCACCACTCAACCCCTTTGGAAGACCTAGTCTCCACATTTTTCCACATAAACGATATTACCATTTATAAAATTTGCCTAGGGGTTTGTACTCATGACCCCTCAAAGTTACTCTCACCACTAGGCTATATCAATGTATATGATATGATTTTATATATTTTTATATTTATTAACTATTACATGTTACGTATATTAATTTTTCATTTTTAAAACTACGTACTGTTGGGATCTGTGAGGATCTCGTTATGTACAAATCACGAACTCAATAGCAAACGTAAACCTATGCGAAGTGGATCTAAAAGTTTGACGTAGAGAACTTATGGCTTAAAATTTATGGCGATCTGGCTGATTTTCAATTTGATTGAATTGACCGGGATGAACACAAGAACACGTCGGGATCACGAACAGAACATCGGGCTCACGATCGGGTCACCTGGGTTGCGTGTCGGGCTCGTCGGGTCGTGGAATTGGGTCGGTCGGATCGCCGGCTTCCTCCGGGTGGCACGTCGCGGCATTGGCGGCTCTGGATGGGTCGCGGCGGCTCGCGGCGGTGCTCCAACGGGCTGGGTCGGCGCGGGATCGGCGGTCCTCCAGCTCGGGCTTGCGGACTGTCGACTTCATGTAGATGATCACCGAGTCTCGATTACCTTTTGATCTTCTACTGTATTACTCTTATACCTCTTCAACTTGTATGTAGCAACAAGAAGAAGATAAAACTCGAACAGAAATCTAGGGAAAGAGAGAGGCACGCGACTTTATGTACTTACGCGTAGGAGAATTATGATCTTTTTTTTTTTCTTTTCCATGAGCCTAATGGTGTATATATAGAACTACAATAGGGACCCTCAAGAGATTAGAAATATGGCTCCTTAATTAATTAGACTAACTGTGGGCCAAACCCACTCCTCTAATTAATTAAATAATATTATGGGTCACTAACATAATATTATTGCACTCCATTTTCCTAGCTCAATTTACAATTGAGACTCCAATAATAATTACTCGAATTATCTCCACATGTTTAACATATAATGTCCATTACGTAATTCGATTACTGTTAATCAAGAATTAACTAATTTATTATTATTTCACCGAACCTAGCGCTCGTTCATCACATTATTACTATGCCGAAATTTAATTCACCTGCAGGGTTTAACATAATAATCCTTCATGAACTCACTCTGGGGACACCATCAAACTAAACGTACATGGTGACCGTAAATATACTAACAGCACATCATATATAATCTGAACATCATACCATACACACAACACTACTACCCAAAACATGTAAGTGTAAAAATATGACATTATTGGAAGTGGAAAAAGGCTCAAGTTAGAGAGAAGTGAGACATTCTCTCACTAGAAATCATCTTGTTTTCTAGGGCTTGAACAAATTGATCTTTCACCTCTTTGATCTTGAGTGCTTTTGAGTGCTTAACTCGTTCTTAATTCCACCCACAAAATCTGAACAATTCCATGGTTGAAACTCCTAAAGCCGCGAAAGTTGCTTAGTCCATAATGGCTAGGAGCAAGAGAAAAGCATCATACCGCCGCCTCATTCTTGACAACACCAAGGACATCGACGATTTTGAACCAATGGAAGAAGAGACCACGACACCGCTTGCAACCAAAAATACCCCCAGTAGTTCCAAAGCCGAGAGTGTTCTTGGGCTTCCCACATCCAAAGGTAAGCTCACTAATGAGAATAATGTTGTTGATGATCTTGTGAACATGGGATTTGATGTTGAGATGTTGGAGGGAGTAGAGGATAATCAAGAGCTAGCAACAAGTGAAGGCAAAAAAGACAGCCACAAGGTGTTTGATAAAATGCCTCAAAAGGAAAATGTAAAGGAAAATTTGGTGAAGTCTCAAAGGATGCCACTACACAAAAGAGGCCCTTCTCGGCCCTCTTTGCCGACAATCGCAAAACCCTCCTTAGGCCTCAAATTGGACTATATCCTGCCGAAGGAAGGAGGCGCGTTCCTTGAAGAAGAGGACATCTCCGAGCTTACCGACACGTGGGGCTTTTTCCTAGTCGGGTATTTTACCCAAAGGCACCCCGGGAAAGAGGCTCTCCTAAAGTTATGTAAGACTTGGAATGTAGAGTTCGAGATTGTCCCCAATGTCAATGGGTGGATTGTTTTCAAATTCAAAACCGATGATGATAGAGTCAAAGTGCTTCAAGGTGGACCTTACACCATATATGGAAGGGGGCTCATCCTAAAAAATCTTCCAAATTGGTTCCAATTTGGGGAAGATGATATCAAGGTGGTTCCCGCTTGGATCAACCTCCCGTTCTTGCCCGGAGAGTGTTGGAATACCAAAGCTATCACCAAAATAGCCTCGTGTGTCGGCAAACCCATCTCCACCGACAAGTTAACGGAAACACGTGCTCGAAGGAATTATGCCCGGGTTTTAGTAGAGCTTGACCTCTCAAAAGAGCGGACCCTTAGTGTCCCCGTTAATGGTAAGAATGGGCTATTGTTGAACAAAAGGTGGAGTATGAATATGTCCCACATTATTGCTCCCATTGCAAGTACATCGGCCACTCTCTCTCAAATTGTGGTAAGCATGCGGTCCACATGAAGGGCAAAAAAGCAAATGGGGAACCGGAAAAGCATGGGAAGGTAGACTGTCCGGAAAAAAAGTCGAGGTGGACACTCTCAAGGTCGTGCCCATGAGAAAAAGAAGGCAAAGACCACCAAAGAAGATGAGAAAAATGAACACATGTGTCAAGGGAGCAACTCAAAACAAGAGAGCACCAAGGAGGAGAACAAAAGGGAAAACTCTTGCCCGATGGAGATTGCTAGCTCCTTGAACACCGGGCCAACCACTCCCGGAGGTGACAAAACGGAGGTGACCCCGGATGATGATGGTTTTCAAAAAGTGGAGAGGCGAAACAAAGTCCAAACAAGGAGTTGCTCGGCTAGCAACAATCCACCAATGGAACAATTATCGAAGCACAAGGACAAGACGAACACAAGAATGGACCCGGGGAAAAGCGCAAATCCGAAGAAAGGGGGCAACCCCTCCTTTTCCCAATGATAATCGCTTCTTGGAACATTAGGGGCTTTAACGGGCCCCTAAAACAAGATGAGGTTGCCAACCTCATCCAGAAGAATAATATAGACATTCTTGGTCTATTGGAGACGAAAACCGACAATAGGCACCTCTCTCTCTTCGTGCAAAGAAGGTTGCCGGGTTGGGATTTTTGCGAAAACTTTCATGTTATCGATCGAGGCCGCATAGCCATCATTTGGAACACCGCAAGAGTGGACCTTACGGTAGAAAGCACCTTGCCACAAGTCATCCTAACGAAAATACATTGCAAGGTCAGTAATAACTCATTCTTTACTAGCTTTGTATATGGTCTTCATTCGAGTGGGGATAGGAAATTACTATGGAATGACCTCATAGCTTCTTGGGGTAAAATTTCTTTGCCTTGGTTGATTCTCGGAGATTTCAATGCCATCCTCAAGCCGGAGGAAAGAATAAAAGGAGAGCGTGTCACAAACCGAGATACCATGGACCTCTTTGAAGTGTGTGACAGTTTGGGCCTTCCGACATCCCCTCTAGTGGATTCTTTTTCACTTGGACAAATAGTCATGTTTGGTCCAAGTTGGATAGAGCTATGATGGACCCCCAATGGGTGAATGCCGATTATTTCTCTCATGCCTCATTCCTTGTCCCGGGTATATCCGACCATTCTCCTTGTCTAGTTCATGTCTTCGAAGTCGGAGCCAATGGGGGTTCCCCTTGGCGCTTCTTTAATATGTGGACGTTGCATGAGAATTTTTTGCCGTGTGTTTCCGACACTTGGAGTCATGTTGGTAGGGGATCGAGGCAATTTCGCCTCACTACCAATCTCAAGAATCTTAAGAATTCGCTCAAGGCACTTAATGAGAAATCTTACTCACATATCTCTACACGTGCCAATGAAGCCAAATCCGCTCTTAAGGAAGCACAACAAATGCTCCACGACCAACCGAATGATCTCGGCATCAAGTCTAAGTTGGGGCCTCTTAGGCTCCAAGCTCTCAACTTGGCCAAAGCGGAAAAACTCTTCTTCCAACAAAAGGCCAAATGCAATTTCCAAATCAAAGGAGATAAATGTACCAAGTTCTATCATAGCTTGGTCAAGAAGAGAGCAAAAATGAACTATATTGCTTCGATAACTCGTGAGGATGGTACATTAACTGGCTCCATGGAGGATGTTTCTAAGGAATTTATACGTTACTATGAAGGCCTATTAGGAACCGGGGTGCAAACGGAGGACATTGACCCTCAAATTCTTAGTTCGGGGCCGACCCTTAGCCCCAACCATCGTAGCACTCTAATGGCCCCGGTAACCGATGAAGAGATCAAGTCCACCCTTAGAGGCATTGGAGGAGACAAATCCCCGGGTCCAGACGGCTACACCTCTACCTTCTTCTTAAAGAGTTGGGATGTGGTTGGTAATGACCTTGTTGCGCCAATCAAAGAATTTTTTCATTCCGGGTCCATCCTCAAGCAATGGAACCACACCAGAATCATGCTTGTCCCTAAGTCCTCCCACTCATCTCGAGTCACGGACTTTCGGCCAATTGCATGTTGCAACACGGTTTACAAGATTTGCTCCAAAATCCTCGCAAGAAGAATTAGTGAGGTCCTCGACGCTATTGTTGATTAAGCCCAAGCTGCTTTCGTGAAGGAAAGAAATATGACGAACAATATTCACCTCATGCAACAATTACTCCGTCAATATTTGAGAAAAAGAGTCTCCCCGAGATGCTTGATCAAGATCGACCTCCATAAAGCATTCGATTCCGTCTCATGGGCCTTCTTGAGGCAAATGCTTGAGGGTTTAGGCTTCCCAATGGCTTTCACTAAGTGGATCATGGAGTGCGTCACCACCCCTTCGTATTCATTATCCATCAATGGAAGCCTTAAGGCCATTTCAAAGGAGCTCGTGGGCTAAGACAAGGTGACCCTCTCTCGCCTTTCTTTTTTATTATTTGTATGGAATATTTATCTCGGCTCATTAAATGGAACACGACGGAAGACCCGAACTTTAAATTCCATCCTATGTGTGAGAAGCTTAAAATCTCTCACCTTGTATTCGCCGATGACCTCATGCTTCTCTCTCGGGGGGACTCGGGGTCAATTCAATTGCTTATGAATTGTTTAAGGGATTTTGGAGCAAAATCGGGGATTGAAATAAATGTGCTCAAATCCAACATATATATGACCGGAGTTAAAGAGCAAGATCATGAGACAATCCTTGATGACACTAGTTTGCAAAGCGGGCCTATGCCTTTCCGTTACCTCGGGATTCCCCTCACCGCGGATCGCATTACCGGAAGGCTCTTTGATGATATGATCAAACAAGTTGAAAAACAATTAAGTGGATGGAGGAGTCACTCGCTTTCCTATGCCGGTAGATTGGAACTAATTCGATCGGTCATTCAAGGCATCGCTTGCTTTTGGATGGGCATATTCCACTTGTCGGGCATTGTTCGAACCAAGATCATTCAACTTTGTAGGAGGTTCTTATGGGGCTCCAAAAAAGCCCCCGTTGCATGGGATACTTTGTGTCTACCTCGTGCGGAGGGTGGATTGGGGCTCCGTAACTTGGACGCTTGGAACCGAGCCCTTCTCATGAGGACTCTTTGGAATATGCAAACAAAGAAGGATTCACTCTGGTACAAATGGATCCACAACATATATTTGAAGGAGAAAACTATTTGGGATTGGCAAGTTTCCAAAAATGATTCCCCCTCTTCAAATCCCTCTTTGAAATCCGACAAAGCTTGATTGAAAAAGCGGGTAGCGAGCATGGCGCGGAAGCCCTTCTCCGTGCTTGGAATTTGCATGACAAACAAGATGGAATGAGAAAGTGCTATGACTTTCTCCGTCCCAAGGGTATCGAGAAGCCATGGATTGGGGTTGTTTAGGGAAGTTGCAATACCCCTAAGCATTCTTTCATCTTATGGCTCGGCGTAATGAATAGGCTCCAAACAAAGGATAGATTGGAGTTCCTCAACGAAGACCCCACATGCCTCCTTTGTGGTACCACAAACGAATCTTCGACTCATCTCTTCTTCAAGTGTCCCTATAGCTCGGAGATTTGGAGTGCAATTAGAGTTTGGGTTAGCCTCCGTCACATGCCATCTACCCTTAAGGCGCCCTTAAATGGACTAAAAAATAAGGGAAAGGTACGACTTGGCGAGCCAAATTGAAGAAAGCGGCACTTGCGGCAACTGTCTACTTCATTTGGAACGCACGCAATAGATTGATTTTTGAAGGCGAAAGTCAACCTCCAAGCCTTGTGATTAGAAAGGTAAAAACACATATTTACCGCACTATCTTTGCTACCTACCCGAGTGTTCTTGCCGAATTCGAAAGGAGATGTCTTGGCCTTGAATTTTGAAAAATTTTGAGTTGGTTGTTGCAAAGTGTATGAGCACATGAATGATGTTGAAGAGAGAAAATTTATTGCTTCCCTTCTTTGAGTGAGCACCTGGCTTGTGGTTGCCCTCGTTTATTTTGGTTCTTGCGAGTGAGGAGCCGACCTGTGTCTACCCACTACGCTTTTGATAGCCGTCTCGGTTGTATGACTTTCAGTTTTTATCAATACAAATTTATTTAACGATAAAAAAAAAAACATGTAAGCTTATTGACCTGGCGGAATGGATCTGACTTTTTAGTGAATAAAAGTTTTAACTACTGAGTGCACGTTCTTTTTTATTATCTTACAATTGATAGTACGCAGTAATTACTGAGATCTAGTTTATTTACTTGGTCAGTATAAAATAAATTTATCTACCACGGGTTCTGTTCAATACACACAATGTGTACTAGTGCAATCAATCAATCATGATAGAATGTACAATTAACACTACAATCGTTCGTGCTGCGTTGTTCAATTTCATCTAGATTGTGAACCAAAAATTATATTTTATAAGTAACCAATATAATATGATATTCTTTCCATCTGTGATAAACCAATTATCTAAATTTTAAACATTAGAACGTAGACCCATTTAATTAAACACGATTAACATTGAAACAGAAATTATGTCAACAAAAAGTCGAGCTTTCAGTAAACACGCAAACAAAGCATTTAGAACGCAAAATAAAAATCAAGATCAGAAATATTTTTATCAAAGTCAACTCATTCTAATAATGAATCATACTCAGTCTTGTGTCTGCCTTCTCTAAACTTCATCAACTCCTATGCCATACTTGTCATATCTATACCCTTTGGTAAACTCTCTGCATTCTCCACTTGATTAGCATATGCCTTATGTTTTTTGTCCTTCAGTTCCTTGTACCAGTCAAGATATCTATAAAGTTTAAAGTATTCTTTCTTTTCATGACCACTGTAACCACAATGTTCACAAACAAGTTGTGCTCTCTCCTCTTTAGACCCCCTAGGTGTGGAACATCGACCTCTTCCTACGTTCCAACCTTGACCTCTTTCCCTGGCCCATTTCCTCTTCCTTTATTTCCATAGTCCTCTCCGTGCCCAGGGGCGATTTACGTAAGCTTAAAGGGGGGCCATTGTCCACTCCCCTCCCCCCTCCCCCCCCCCAAAGTTTTGCTTAATATATATGTATATATATATATTCTAAAGGCTTTTAACTCTTTTAATATATATATATATATAGAATATTATAGATTAAAATTTTATAACATATTCAATTTATAAATTATTACAACTAATTGTAACGGTCTATTTACTAATTAGTTTTAACTACATCATATTCTGTAGGTACCCTTTCAACAATGTTTTATAATGTTTTGTGGTTGATCTTAAGTACAATTAAATAATTAAGTAATAAATTTGTAATAGAAGAACATTCAACATATGGAATTCAATAGTTTAAAAGAGAATTGTTAGAATATTAATATGACAGTAGACATTCTCTTGGCTATTTAATAGTTAGACAACTACACTCTTTCAACAAATATATTTATACTTTCATACTTGAATGTCATATTTTTCAGACAAATAAAAGTATGAAAATTTTTCAAATTATTACAATGGATTAAATTTTCATAGCCGTGGACAAAACTCACATTGGGGTAGCGACGATGGATTAAATTTTCGGTGGATGGAGTAGCGGAATTGTTGAAGTATTTTTGTGTATCTGTGTGTTTGTTTTGGGTAATATTTGTTTGTGTAGTTATCCACGACTATGTAGATTATTTCACGTAAGTGTATTATGGCCGAAAATTATAAAAAATGATTGGTAAAAATGGTTAATTAGAATTTTAGTAAGAAAATATAATTGTCTAACAATTAGATAGCCTACCTATTATAGCATTTGTGTTAATATCTAGAACATTTCTTCCTTGATCTTGATAGTATCTATGGGTACTTGCCGAGTTATAACAAGGGGGAATTGCTCTTCAATAGTCAATGAGTTCCGTGAGTGTAAAGAATGTTGAGCATTTAAACTGCCAAAATTAAGAAGTTATGTATTTTGTAGTGCAACTTATTAATTATTTTATCCATTCTAAAATGCATAGTGCAACTTATTAATTATTTTATCCATTTTACAATGCAATTTTACGCCTATAGATATGTTTGTGTGTGAGAGATATACTATAGATTATATAATTGCCCTCGAAATGTTATCCGTGCCAAGTCAAGTTGAATACCTCATGTTTAAGCTTCAATCTAGTCGATTTGTTTAATAAGGAAATTTGAATATTCATTCTACTTGGCTCATTTATATATATGAATAATATGAGATCAAACTATCACAAGTTGAACAAACACAATCCGATTCCAATTAACTTCTTTGGCCCCTCCCAAACTTTTTTTCTGGATCCGTCCCTGTCCGTGCCTCACAACCAGGACAATTGTATCAGTAGAATCTGGGTACATAACATGCACACTTTTATTTCTCTCTTCTTGCAAAGTGAGAGAATATGCCTTGTTCACATTTGATAATTGATCTATAAGAAGGATTTGACTACTCATAGAATCACATAACCCTATGAGAAAATGCATCAATTTATTGCGAGAGTGCATTTCAAGTAACTCCTTGGATCTGTCACATCCATATAAAAGCAGATGTGCAAAAGATGCACACTTATTCCACAGTCTATTCAACTTTGTAAAGTACAACACAACTGATAATGTTCATTGCCTATTGTTAGCAACTTTCATTTGTAAACAATAAAAAAAAAAAAAAAACAAAGTGCCATTTGGTTCCCCAAAGTGTTGATTTATGTTTTCCTATATTTGGAATGCAGAATCGTCATATAATGAACCCTTCAACATTTTCAGGAGACATAGAGTTAAAGAGTCATTCAGTTACCATGTAATTGTCTTTCTTCCAACTGGTGTAATCATCATATGCTTCTGACAGACCTAAAATCTTTCCATTAATGAACTTGGTTATCATTTTTGTCTCCAGAACTATGAGAACAACTTGTTCCAAGAAAGAAAATTGCTACCACTTAGCTGAATTGAGACCAAGCGCATTCCAAGATGATCAGAGCTCTGAAAATACATCAGATCATCATGTGACAACACAATCTCGCCGATCATGTCCCTACGAAGCCGCATGTAATGCGATTGCGCCATAAAAATCTAGATTTAAGCTTCAAAAACCATGGCTCTATATACCATGTAGTTAATGAGAACTAAAGTGTTTTAAGAGAAAATATCATTTCATTTCTGTTAATTTTTCATTCATAGCAACAGTCACATTACATTTTGTGCATTTGTATTTGATGGGTCTATTTCCGGATCTGGGGTGAACCGGTGGAAAATCGCCCGGATCTGGAATGAACCGATGAGAACGAGCTCAGATCTGTCCTGATGGTCTCCAAATTGCTATCGAACCACAAGAACACCTGCAAGAACTCAACGCCGGAGGGGTTTCCGGTGTAGAGCCTCCGACGCTCAAGTCAGTATGTGAAAGAGATGAAGAGAGCTGCTCTGAGAGCAGCAGCAGTAATGGGAAAAAATGTGGAATGAATGAGAGTTAGGGTTTTGGAGTTACCTCAGCTCCTTTATATATAGAAATGGAACATTTACCTGAAGTCCCCAAAACGCCCCGACCGACTTACTGGAAATGTCCAAACTACCCCGGTCGGTTCGCATTCCGTCTATTTCTTAGTCAGCTTCTAGATCCTTCCTTATCCTTAGCTTCCCTTCGATATGTTGATGTATCAGAGCTGTCGAGATTTATGGGCTTCCAGATCTCTTCAGTCGACTTGATCCAATCGACTCGAGTCGACTGGGTCATACTCAATCGCTAATGGATCTTGATATGCTTTTGACCGTAGCTTCGCAGGGAATCGACTTATACTAGTCGACATGTAGGAGTCGACCGGAGGGTATTTGGACCCCTAATTGGAGATATTACAGGGAATATGATGAAGGAGTTGGCTTTGGCTAAGTCGACTCGGTAATTCTGGAACCCTTGATAGTATAAACCGTTATACGACAGTATGGCTATATCATCTAGTCCCCCCCAAAAATTACTCGAAGAAACTTTGAGCTTACGAGTAAATTTTGTCGACTGAGTGTCCCACTCGAATCTTTTCATATATCATGTCACCTGTCTTTGCTCTACGCCACGTCCTCATTATTTCGACTCGTGAAGTGACTTGTTTACCCAATCAGATTTCGAATTGGTTGGATAAGTCTGAATCTTTTCAAATTTCAAAATTCGAAAATGGGGTCTTGAGCTTTGATGAGACACTTTCTCTTTCCACCGCTTCGTATTCCGTGCGCTATCTCATCCGAGGGCTAGGGTTTCTTCTACTTCCCCTATAAGTATCCTTCCCCTTCTCTCTTCCTCACTTTTCGCACTCAACCTTTCTGAACTCTCCTTCTCCGGCAAACACAACATTCTCAAGCTTTCCGGCGCTCTTTTCTCATTCCGGCGTTCTACATCAACCATCATGAGTATGAGTAAGTTCTCTTTGCCTTTCGATTTACTGTTATGTGCGATTTTTTTTATCTTTTTTGCTTTTCTGGGCGCTGTGTTTGGATTTTTGCATGTTCATCAGATTTTCTGGGTATTTTTATGCGAATTTCTGGCAATTGTCTTGTTAGATCTTGGATCGCAAACTTTTCATCCCTTCAAGTGTTCTTATTTGTCAGTTATCTTGGATTTAACTCCCCTTCTTTTTTTTTTTATGAATTGATACGCCACCGACTTGACCTTCATTTGTCAAGTCGAGTCGAAATGAGAAATACTTTCCTTGTTTCTTTTTCCCTGTCTTGTCGTCGACTCGATTCTCGTGGCTTTCTGGTCATTTTGTTGACCCTAACCTTTTTGAATCGAATCACGGTCGTGTTTTCCAATATCTATTGATTGTCGCTCTTTCCTTTTCTTTTTAGATTCCAACCTCGACCCTGTTTCTGATCCCGTGTCTGGTTCTCTTGCCCGTGAAATTGATGACTATTCGGGTTCAGACTCTGTCCATCTAACTGATGTCGGACCATGTTTTCATCAAAACGTCGAGCCAGAGGGCTCTGTTAACTCCAATGCCTCATCCTTTGGTATCGATTGGGCTGTGTACAATCAGGCGTTGCTTTCGGGCACACTTTGTAAGGATCCTGAAATGCTTCGAGCTTTTGAATCTTCTTACCTCGACTCGATTCCTCGAGGTATTCTCCGCTAGGTTCTTCTAGACATCCTCATATATGCGACAAGCCTTGTTCCTTTACTGATAATGACTCCCCTTAATCGAGTCTATAAATATAGCATGTTCCGTGGTAAA
The DNA here is from genome assembly GCA_902706635.1 of Striga hermonthica. Taxonomy (NCBI): domain Eukaryota; kingdom Viridiplantae; phylum Streptophyta; class Magnoliopsida; order Lamiales; family Orobanchaceae; genus Striga; species Striga hermonthica. Next base: position 925,506 of record CACSLK010030614.1, on the reverse strand, counting down.
GTTCTTACTATCATTTTCTTATGCTCCTGCAGCCGAAATCGATGGCTTCAGAGAGTTCAGCGGCCTTCCCTCTGATTGGGCTGTTGTTGCTCCTAAACCCGAAGACGACTTCCGTCGCCCTCCTAAAGGCTGTTTTACTTTTTTCGTGGATCAAATAATGTCTGGCTTGCGTTTCCCGATTCAACCTAAGTTACTGTCGTTATGTAATCTTTTCGATGTACCAATAAATCAATTCACCCCCAATTCCATCCGAATAATGGTAGCTTTCATAGTTGTTACCCGTGTAGTTTTAGGTGATTTTCTACCCGAGTTTTTTCTTTACTGCTACGGGTATAGGTTTAGCAAAGACGCTCATTGTCTGGGTCGTCGAGTAGGCGTTACCTTTCTTGACGACCTTTCTTCCAATATTACCGAATGGAGGAAGAAGTACTTATTTATTCGACCCGCCCCTGACCAATATCCTTTCTCGAATGAGTGGATTACCAGCAAGCCAAAGCAACATAAACGCCCCGACTCCTCGCTGTTCGCGGATATGTTAGAAGAATTAAATAAACATGTGTGGAGCGCTCGTCAGTTGACTAAAGATAGTTCCTTACTTAATCATGTTGGTATTTGTGTCGACAAGAGTGTTCCTTGGCTTAATGACCTTTGTAAGCTTCTTTGTTTATCGGCCTTTGTTTCTGATTTGTTTATTGGTTGTTTTGCTTCGTGAATTTGTGTTTACTCATCTCGGGATATAGGCATTGCTCTTGTACTAGTTTGTACTGATCATTCATTTTTTTTGTATTATTATTTTTTAGTAAAAGCTCTAGCTCGTTTTGAGAAGAAGAAGGCCGAGGCGGCCAACAAGTCATCCGCTGGGGAGCGTGAAGGAGGTTCGAGCTCCGTTGCCCTTGCTGCGGCGGTCGAGACGACTGCCGCTAAGAATTCTAAGGTCGTGCTTCCCTCAGCCTCTAAACCGAGCAAGCCGTCGGGTTCCCATTCCCATAAGAGGTCCCATGATCAAAGGGATAAGGCTTCGGCGTCCGACTCCTCGAAGCGCCAGAAAGAAAAAGAGCCGACAGCCGAGGCCGACGCAGATGTGCCCTTGGTTGGAGGAAATGTGGGACAGCCGTCACCCGTGAGTGTGCGGCCGGTAAACCTTCAACAGCCTTCCCGGCTCTATGACAACCCTGACTCCCTACAAATTCTCAATTACCTCCAGTCGGTTCTCCCTGAGGATGACTGAGCTCGTTCCGACGGTAACCCTTACGACCGGGCCCGTTATGCTGCTCGGCTCATCCCCCGGGTAGGTTTATTCTTGTGTCTGTTTGCTCTTTTTTTCATGATTTTAGTGTTGTGTCGGTTTCTTATTATTTTGTTCATTTTTTTCTTCAGCTTCTCGCCTGCATTCTCCCGACTATGATCGAGGAGGCGACCTCCCCCGAGACTAATGTTAAGGTTTTGGGGGAGAAGTATGCGGCCAAGTGTGACGAGCTTGCGGCCAAGGAAGAGGAGCTTGAGGCTGCCAACGCCGTCATCGCGAAGCTCCGTTCTGACAAGGAGGCGGCTGTCCGTAAGGCTGAGCTGCTAAGAGTCGACTTGGCCAGGGCGAACGACGAAATCTTGGTCGAGAGGGAGAATGGAGTACAAGAAGGTCGACGGACCTTTTTGAAGTCCACAGCCAGGGCAGTTTTCCTCGACCATTACCGCAAGGCTGTGGTCGAGGCGTTCTGTGCTTCGCCCGAATTCCTCGACGAGCTTATTCCTGCAGCGATCCAATATTTTGATTGCGCTTGCGATTCGTGGGAGCAAGCCGTGACTAAGCCTGACTTTTCGGGGAAAGTCGACCGGGAGGCCTTGAAGCTAGCCCTCCCCGACCCTGTTAGCTACCAGGAGGCAGTTCTCCCCCCCGGCCACGCGTGGTGGAGTGGCCTTGCGGCGAAGGCCATTCACTCGGCTGAGCTAACTTCTCAGCTTGAGGTCCCCCCACTTCCTTTAGTTGGCCCGGTTGAGTTGGTCGAGCCGAGTGGTGCAGACTACGAAGAGCCGGTTGACGAGGAGATTGAGGTCGATCGGCCTAGCACGGAGCCGATTGGGGATGGGGAAGGTGCTCGGACCGAACCGGTTGTCGATGGAGGCGAGGATGCCGCTGAAAAGTCGACAGCCGATTCCCAGAAGGCTTAGATTAGATTTTTTTTTTTTTTTTTTTTTTTTNNTTTTTTTTTTTTTTTAGTTTTAGTACATATGTTTCTGTTTGTACTTCTTTCTTTCCCCCCTTTTTTGTACCATCTCATCCTATTTTCATAATGTAAAGGTTGAGTTGTCTTCGGATGTAATGGATTTCCCTTTAATATAATGCTTATTGTGCTGCTTTTATATCATCACCTTTTTGTATCTTGTCGCTTTTCCATTTAGTTATTCTTCTCCCAACCCTTCTTGCGAGCTGGTCGAAGTCGAGCAACAGTTTCGACAGCCTCGTAGCTGTTGAACTGAGTTGTTCGAGTCGTCTTCTCCCAACCCAGTTTGCGAGCTGGTCGAAGTCGGGCATCAGTTTCGATAGCTTCGTAGCTGTTGATCTGAGTTTTTCGAGTCGTCTTCTCCCAACCCATTTTGCGAGCTGGTCGAAGTCGAGCAACAGTTTCAACAGCTTCATAGCTGTTGAACTTAAGTTTTTCGAGTCGTTTTCTCCCAACCCATTTTGCGAGTTGGTCAAAGTCGAGCAATAGTTTCGACAGCTTCGTAGATGTTGAACTTAAGTTTTTCGAGCCGTCTTCTCCCAACCCATTTTGCGAGCTGGTCGAAGTCGAGCAACAGTTTCAACAGCTTCGTAGCTGTTGAACTTAAGTTTTTCGAGCCGTCTTCTCCCAACCCATTTTGCGAGCTGGTCGAAGTCGAGCAACAGTTTCAACAACTTCATAGCTGTTGAACTTAAGTTTTTCGAGTCGTCTTCTCCCAACCCATTTTGCGAGCTGGTCGAAGTCGAGCTGGATTGGACCGGCTATATAGCCGCTTCAAAAAATTCGATATTCTGGCGATTGTGTCGAAATCGATGCAAAAAGGGGACGATTGTTACTTCTTCTCGACTTTTAAGATACCCGACTTCCTCGGTTACTTATCATGTCATGCTTATCTGGGTCGAATGTTTTCATCAATGATTATTCTTCCAGATGATCCTGACATTGACAATTCTCTTTTGAATTTCGAATTTCAAAAAATCCCTACTAGTGACGCGCGTCCCATCAATTGCTGACTCTTCGTATTCTGTGCCTCATCAGGATCGTTGGTTTTCTTGTTGATCTAACGGTCAACACCCATCCTCATCTCCTATAAATGCAATTGAACTTCTTCCTTAAACACTTTTCACTTCTTCCAAATTTTCTTTGCAACTTCCGGTGATCCAGCGATCCGAGCTTTTTTCTCCGGCGATTTTGTTCACAGTTCCGGCATCCTTTCAGATCGTCATGAGTAATATGTGTAAGTGCTCTACTTTCTCTACTATATTCTTTCTTTTATTTTCTGGTTTTCGGGTTTTTCTGGGCCCCTGTGTTCTTCGTGTTCTTCAACCTTTTCCTTGAAGGTTCTATGTTAGATCTTCGTATGCATACTCTCCTTTTAGGTTAACTGTTAGCGTGTGGCTGGGTTGCCGCGTGTAACCTTTTGCCGACTTTTATTATGTCAATTCTTATCGACACCCGTTTTCTTTCTTTTTACACTTTCCTTGGGTGGGCTTTATGTCGATTCACCACCCTATTTCCATCGAATCACACCATATTATTCTTCTTCTTTCATATTTTCGTCGACTTAGATGAGTCGACTGTGGTTTGTTTAATTTTGTCTCGTCATGCCTGATCTTTGATTTTGTTTTTTTTCCTTCTAGCTCCCCACTCCGGCTCATCTTCTGATACGCTCGACCGACTGATTGATAGGGACCTCGACCAATCTGACTCGGGTTCAGTTGAAATAACTGGTTGTAGGATGGTCCATGTTTCTCCTCCTTCCTCCTCATCGCGTGCTTCTTCCCCCAAAGTCGACTGGGCCGAATATGATCAGGCCTTGTTGGATGATGGTCTTGTAGAAATAATGAGGAGTCCTCGGGAAGGCTCTCCTCGCCTCGACTTAATTCCTCGAGGTATTCCTATTAGTTTGTTAGATATTCCCTTGTATAGTACCAGTCCTGTACCTGTATCTTTAGTTACTCCCCTCGACCCTCGGAAGATTGTTTCAGTAGCCTGTACTTTGGCCAAATTGGCCACTTTGAACCCTTTTTCCTATGCTTCTGCGAGTCAAGTCGAGAGCTTCCGGCAGTTTAGCGGGCTTCCCTCCGATTGGGAGTTGATTACTCCGGGTCCTGACAGCGACTTCGCCTGTCCTCCCGAGGGTTGCCATACTTTCTTTGTCGACCAAGTCATTTTTGGCCTACGCTTCCCTATCCAAGCCGAGCTTTTAGAGATAAGCGACTTGTATAAAATCCCAATAAATCAGTTTTCTCCAAATGCTCTTTGTATCATGATAGCTTTTATCGTCGTTTCTCGCATAGTTCTTCATTTTTTCTCGGCCGAATTTTTTCATTACTGTTATAGTTATCGACTTCAAAAGGGGGCCCATTGCTTGATCCGCCGTCCCGGCGTCACCTTTCTTGATGACCTTTTCTCAAATATTCCAGAGTGAAAGTCGAAATTTGTCTTTATTCGACCTCCCGTCGGTGCTTACCCTTATACAAATAATTGGATAAGTACTAAGGTCAAACAGAATAAACGGTGTCGATCTGAGGACCTCGAAAAACTCTTAGAGGAGTTGAATAGGTATACTTTTAGCGCTCGACGTATAATAAAAGACCGTGAGCTGGTCAATCACGCCCGAATCGTTCTGTATGATGATATCTCTCGCCTCGATGATCCCAGTAAGCTGCTTAGCATTCCTTATGATGTCGAGTCTTATTTCTTATCTTTTAACCTTCGTCCCTTTTTTTTGTTTCAGTTAAAGCACTCAAGCGTTTCGAGGTGAAGAAACAGCCCACTGCTCCTCTTCCACCCGGCAGATCCGGTACACAGTCGGCTGCCACGGCTCGGAAACGCAAGTCCTCGGGTCCCAGTGCCCGCAAGAGGCCTCAGGATGATCGCGCCCCTCCCCTGCTCCTTGGCGACCCTAAGCGTCGTAAGGTCGACAAGGGTAAGGAGAAAGTGGTCGAGGAGAACGCTACATCCAGGCGAACGGAATCATCCGTTACTTACAAGGACGTGTTGGGCAAGATGCCGTCTCGTCTTTGGAATCATCCAGAGCCCCATAGGGTGGCGGAATACCTCCACTCTGTGCTCCCCGAGGCCGATAAGGCTCGTGTCGAGGGGAACGAGTACGAGCGTTCTGGTTACGCTACCCAATGTCTTACTTGGGTATGTGTTTTGTTCTTAGTTAAGCGTTTATGTTTTGCGTATTTCTGCATTTCCTCATTATTTGTTTCTCTGTGTAGTTCTTGGCGGCCGCTCTCCCTGGCCTCAAAACGGGTACTAAAGCCCCCTCATCCTCTACTAAGGCCCTCGAGGACAAATGCGAGGCGCAACTTAGAGAGATTGCCCAGTTGAAGAAAGAGTTGGAGGGGTCAAAAGCCTTGGTCGACAAGTTGAAAGCCGACAAAGCCGTTGCCCTGCACGACAACGAGAAGCTCCAGGCCGACCTTGAGAAGGCTCAGGAGGCGAACATGTATGAGGTGGACGTCGGCATCGTTCAGGGCCGAAAGTCGTTCTTAAGGACTGGTTTAGGCTCCACTTTTGTCAAGGCTTATCGCAAGGAAGTCGTCAAGGCTTTCTGCAATTCTCCTGAGTTTCTCGACAAACTTTGCCCTGCCGCCGTGCAATATTTCGACCATGCTTTCGACGCGTGGGAGGCTGTGGTGGCGGGATCTGAGTTTGCTGGGAAACTCGACCACGAGGCCATGAAGCGTGCGCTTCCCGACCCCGATGGTTACGAAGGCGATCCATCCCTTCCGGACGACTACCCATGGTGGTCCGGTCTCGAGGCCAAGGCTATCCGAGATGCTAAGCTCTCTTATCAGCTGGAGGCTCCCTTGACTTCTCCAATCCAGTCTGACGGGGCCAGCCATGAAGAAGGTCGGGTAGTGACCGTCCTCGAGGGGAGCGATGAGGATGCTGTTTCTTAGTTATAGTTATGGGCTTGTTGCCTTCTATTTTCTGTGACTTTCTGTCATTTATTCTTACTGTTCGTTTTTTGACTCGATCTGGTTCTTTGGATTGTAAAGGTCGAGGCGACTCTTGTAATGAATCTATTTTAAATGCTATTCATTTTATCTTTGCCTAAGTTGTTACGTTCCCGCAACGCTGTGTTTATGCATTCCTCGAGATTTTACTTATAACTTCGTAGTTGTAGATTTGTCGACATATCACTTGTTGACATTTTTTAGTTAAAATGACAATGTACAATTATTTGAGTTGACTTTGTAGTCGTAGGCTTCATAGCCTTGCCGGGATTTCACTCGCGGCATACAACTTTGAAGTTGTTTAAGTCGACTTTTGTAGTCGTAGGCTTCGTAGCCTTGCCGAGATTTCGCTCGAGGCATACAACTTTGAAGTTGTTTAAGTCGACTTTTGTAGTCGTGGGCTTTATAGCCTTGCCGAGATTTCGCTCGAGGCATACAACTTTGAAGTTGTTTGAGTCGACTTTTGTAGTCGTAGGCTTCGTAGCCTTGTCGAGATTTTGCTCGAGGCATACAACTTTGAAGTTGTTTGAGTTAATCGGCCTTATAGCCGTTCCGAAAGACTTGATAAAATTGACATGGAAATGTAAAAATCACAGTTTAAACATAAAATTGAGATTCATTGCATTACTGAATTTTATTAGCCATTGTTCAGTACAAAAACAGTTCGAAATATTATCTAGGCATAAAAGCGTTTGAGATGGATCACGTGCCAGGATCGCGGCAACTGTCGTCCTTTGCCATCTTCGAGTTCGTATGCGCCTCTTTCGAGTACTTTGGTGATGGTGTAAGGTCCTTCCCAATTAGCTTCAAGCTTCCCGACATGTTTAAGAGCATCTACTCGCTTGAGGACGAGGTCTCCTACTTGAAATCGTCTAGTGCGGACTTTCCTGTCAAAGGCTGCCCGCATCTTTTGTTTGTACTCTACGGATCGCAGCCAGTCTTCCTCTCGCACTTCTTCTATCATGTCGAGGGCCTCTTTTACTAATTCTTCATTGGTCCTTTCCTCATAGAATGTCGACCTGTGAGATTCCAATCCGACCTCGATGGGCAATAGGGCGTCCATTCCGTAAACCATGTGGAATGGTGATTGCCCTGTTGAACTTCTTGGGGTCGTCCTATAGGCCCATAGGACCGTTGTCAGCTCGTCGACCCAGCCACCAGATGCTTTTTCCAGTCTTTTCTTTAGCCCTTGCAAGATAGTTCTGTTTGTCACTTCGACTTAGCCGTTCGTCTGAGGGTGCGCAACTGAGGCGAATCGCTGCTTGATCCCCATGTCGACACACCACGCCTGGATCCGCTTTCCTTGAAATTGCGTCCCATTATCTGAAATCAAGATCTTTGGGATCCCAAATCGACAGGAGATATTATTGAACAGGAAATGTATCATTTTGTCTTCAGTGATTTTTGCCAGAGGTTGCTTCTACCCATTTGCTAAAGTAGTCGACGACAACTACCATAAATTTTCGTTGCCCTGTTCCCATTGGGAACGGGCCTACCAAGTCGATTCCCCATTGAGAAAAAGGGATCGGGCAGCTGATTGTCGTCATTGTTTCGGCTGGAACGTGGGGGATTTGTCCATGGCGCTGGCATCTATCGCATCCTTGTACTAATCGCGACTGCCTTTCGGATCTTGGGCCAATAATAGCCTGCTCGAAGGGCTTTGCCAGCTAGGGCTCGTGATCCCATATGTGCTCCGCAACAGCCTTCATGGATTTCCATCAAGACATCATCCCCTTATTTTTCGGAAACGCATCGCAGGTGGGGTCCGACCATTGACTTCTTATACAAGACTCCTTCGATCTCAAAATATTTACATAAATATCGGGCTGCTTTTTCAGCCTCCTGCTTATCTCCTTCTGGCACACGACTTTGTAATAGCTCACGGATTGCTCTTCGCCAATCTTGGTTTTCGTCGACCTCCATTGTCTCACTCAGGACACTTCCCTCCAAGTGTAGTGTGGTAACATGATTCCCTATTTTTCCTTCATTCGAGCTTGCAATTCTTGCGAGCCAGTCGGCTCGCTTGTTCTCTTCTCGAGGTACTTGCGTTAGTTCAAAACTTTCCAAGCCTTGCACTAAGCTCTGAATTTCTTCGACATATTTTATCATCCGATCCTCTTTGATTTCGCAGTTTCCCAATACTTGCCCCACAACCAGTTGTGAGTCAGAATGTGCCATGATTTCCGTCGCTCCGTCCCCGATTGCCAGTTGGATCCCTTTAATTAGAGCCTCGTACTCTGCCTCGTTGTTCGAGGCCTTAAATCCCATTCTGATGGCAAAGTCGAGCTGTTCGCCTTCGGGGGATACCAAGGCCACTCCCAGACCAGACCCTTTGGCTGACGAGGATCCGTCGACGTGCATTATCCATTTCTTGCTTGCTCCTCTAGTTCCTTCTTGGATAAAGTCGGCTAGGGCTTGGGCTTTTATAGCTCGTCGAGGTTCGTACTTGATGGAAAATTCGCTAAGTTCCACTGCCCACTTTACGAGCTGACCCGACATGGTAGGTCGACCCAGGGTCTCTCCAAGCTGGAAATTCGTCCTTACTATTATCACATGGTTCAGGAAATACGGCCTCAATTTTTTGGTTGTGAGTACCAATGTTAATGCGGCCTTTTCGACTTCGGAATATCTCGCTTCTGCGCCTTGAAGTACTTGACTTGTATAATAGATCGGCTGTTGGGCTCCTCCTGCTTCCGTCAATAGTACCGAGCTTAGAGAAAATATTCCCACCGAGATATAGAGCACCAATTCGTCGCCCGACTCAGGCTTTGTTAACAACGGTAGTTCGCTCAAAAACTCCTTCAACTTTTCAAACGCCATTTGAGCCTCGTCATTCCACTGAAAAGCTTTTTTCTTAAGTAACTTGAAGAATGGGAAACTCCTTTCCACAGCTCGAGCTATGAATCGACTTAGACCTGCAATTCGACCTGTCAGGACTTGCACTTCTCTAACGTTCTTTGGCGGAGCCATGTCGAGTATGGCTTGCACTTTGTCCTTATTTACTTCGATGCCTCTTTCAGTCACGACATAGCCTAGGAATCGTCCTGCCCTCACTCCAAAGGCACATTTAATCGGGTTTAGTTTCATTCCAAATGTTCTTAATGTCGTAAACGTTTCCCTCAAATCCTCCACATGCGAGATCGAGGACCTACTTTTCACCAAGATATCGTCCACATAAACTTCCATATTTCGTCCGATCTGTGATTTGAACATTCGATCCATCAACCTTTGGTATGTCGCCCCCGCATTTTTAAGCCCAAAAGGCATGACGACATAGTAATATGTCCCCTTGCTCGTTACGAAACTAACTTTTCTTTGATCCTTAGGAGCCAACGAAATTTGGTGATATCCCTGGGACGCGTCCATCATACTTAGCAATTGACAGCTAGCTGTGGAGTTGACCAGCTGGTCGATTCTCGACAGGGGGTAGTGGTCCTTTGGGCAAGCTAAATTTAAGTCACAAAAATCGATGCACATGCGCCACTTATTTAGCGCTTTTCTCATTATCACTGTATTCGATATCCATTCGGGGAATTGAATTTCTTTGATATGTTTGGCCTTCAGCAACTTGTCCACCTCGACCTCGATTGCTTTATCGATCTCTGCCCCGTGACGCTTGAGACGCTGCTTCACAGGTTTCTTGAGGGGGTCGACATTAAGTTTATGCTCCATGACATCGGGGTTGATTCCCATTAACTCTTCGGGGGAAAAAACGAATATGTCCCTAAATTCTTTCAGCAGTCCCACCAACTGTCGACGCAACTCATCTTCCAATTCTCGCCCAATTTTAGTGGTCTATTCCTCTTTTTCCCCGATTTGAATTTCCATTAATTCTCCATGTGGCTCGAGGTCACTCTCCCTTTGTCTTTTTTCGCTTGACATCAGCTTTTGCCCTTCTTTTACCTCCGTCCGTTGGTTTGTTCTTACTGCAATCTGATAACAAGTTCTTGACAGCCTCTGGTCCCCTCTGGCCTCCCCGACTTTATCTCCCACGGGGAATTTTAGTTTCATATGGTAGGTTGACACTACTGCTTGGAATGTGTTGAGTGCTGGCCTTCCCAGAATCACATTATAGGCTGACTCGACGTCGACTACGACAAATCGTACCATTTTCACTTTCCTTAGGTCGCCTTCCCCTAGGACGACAGCGAGCGTGGTCTTTCCTAGGGGTGCGACTTCCGAGCCGTTAAATCCAAAAAGTGAGGTGTGTAGGGGTGAGAGCTCGATGTCGAGTTCCATCCGCTTAAGACAATTGTAAAAAATCACGTTCACCGAGCTTCCCGTGTCGACAAAGATTCTTTGTACTTCATAGCCCGATATCTGAGCTGTGATCATTAGGGCATCATTGTGAGGTCTCTCGACTTCTCTCATGTCTGCTGGTCCAAAATTCATCACCGGACCGTTTTCCTCAATCTGTTGCACTTCAATTTTTCCATAGTGTCCTCGAGCATATGCTTTTCTGGCCCGATTTTAATCTCCATCAGTCGGCCCTTCGAATATCATGTGAATTACTCCTCTTTTCTGAGGGAGCTCCTCCTTGTCGGGTGTCCTTGCTCTCTAGGGAGCCGAGGGAGCAAGAAAGGGAGCCAAGAGAACCAGAAAGTTCCGCAATGGACAAAGATAGCATCAAATCATAGATCAACCAATAAGTGTCAAAATGTCTGAAGGAGTTGGTGCCTTCGATAATTAAAAGAACTTTGAGTCATGTCGTCCCCAATGCCATTAATCGGGCATTTGGGGAAGTGTTTAAGAGATTGGATGGCTATATGATTGCAATAGCTGGTAACACAACACAAGGAGATGAGAAGCCATCCACTCGAGAAGAATCAAGCGAAATACCAACTCCTGAGGAGAATTCCTCTGATATTGTGGAGCAGGTGGTTGACACTAAGGTAACTTTTTGACATCTGCATTTGACATCTTTCTTTTTGAAAACAAAGTATGAAAAGAAGATAAGAAATGAAAAGGATATGTTGCTGTAGGTGTTTTCTGACACTTTTGTTAATTCAATACAAAGCAAATGTACATGCATATATAGCACAGCAAGTGGCTATACTAGGAAATATTCTGTATCAATTACAATCAACTTAAATGGTATACAATCCCTGATTTTCTCCATTTCCTGCAATTATCAAATCTTCCCATAATACTCCCCCTCAAATTGGTGTGTGTATGTCATGAACACTCAATTTGCTGAGAATTGGCTGAAAATTGGATGAACTGAGTGGCTTAGTAAACAAATCAGCAAGTTGTCCCTTTGAAGGAACGTAAGCAGTCTCTATGTCTCCTGATTGAATTTTTTCTCGAACAACATGACAATCTATCTCTATATGCTTTGTCCGTTCATGGTAAACCGGATTAGCTGCAATATGTAACGCCGCTTGACTATCACAAAATAGTTTCGCTGGTCGTGGGTGTTCTACTCGCAAGTCACTCAACAAGTATCTTAGCCATGTGAGCTCACATGTAATTGAAGCCATTGCTCGATATTCAGATTCTGCTGAAGACCTTGACACAGTCGTTTGTTTCTTTGTTTTCCATGAAATGAGAGCTCCTCCAAGAAAGATACAATACCCAGTTACCGATCGTCTTGAGATTGGACAACGAGCCCAATCAGAATCACAGAATCCTATTAATAGAAAATTCGTCTTGGCTGGAAAAAATAATCCTCGCCCAGGTGCATCTTTAAGGTACCGTAAAAGATGATGGACAACATCTAAATGAGGTTTCCTTGGTTCTTGCATAAATTGGCTTAAAACATGAACAGAATAAATAATTTCCGGTTTAGTAATTGTGAGGTAAATAAGTTTACCAACCAGTCTTCTATAAATTGATGGATTCTTCAATTTGTCTCCATCTGTGGGCAATAGCTTTATATTTTCTTCCATAGGTGTCAACAAAGGCTTGGCTCCAAGAAGACCTGCTTCTTCTAAAATATCAAGTGTATATTTTCTTTGAGATATTGAAATACCAATAACTGAACGAGCAACTTCGACTCCAAGGAAATATCGTAATTGGCCAAGGTCTTTAATCCGGAACTTTGTACCAAGGAAGTCTTTTAGAGCGCCGATTTCTCCATTATCATTTCCTGCTATAATCATGTCATCGACATAGATGAGCACAACAGTGAAACTATCACCAGAAACTTTAGTAAAAAGTGAATAGTCAGCCGATGATCGTTGAAAACCATTTTGTTGGATACTATCAGAAAATTTATGAAACCAACTTCTGGGAGCCTGCTTTAGCCCATATAATGATTTGTTAAGTCTGCACACCATAGGTATCTCCCCCTGCCGACGAAGATCGGGAGGTGGTTGCATGTATACCTCTTCCGTTAAGTCGCCATGAAGGAAAGCATTTTGTACGTCCATCTGTTCAATGGTCCAGTTTCGAGCAGCAGCCACGGCAAGTAAACAACGAACAGCCGTTAACTTTGCTACTGGTGCGAATGTCTCCTTGTAGTCGATTCCTTCTCGTTGAGTAAACCCCTTGGCTACCAAACGAGCTTTATAACGCTCATTGTGCCATCGGAATTATATTTAATCTTGTATACCCATTTGGAGCCAATGGGACGATGACCAAGGGGGAGAGTTGTAAGTGTCCATGTGTTATTTTTCTCAAGGGCCTTTATTTCTACATCCATAGCCTTACGCCAATTCGGATCAAGTATAGCCTGTTCATAATTAGCTGGCTCTACAGGTGTATTAATAGCACAAACAAATTTATGATAATTTGGCGAACGATGCGAATAAGAAATATACCTGGACAAAGGATGACGCGTGCCCGAAGGAGAAGATTGGCCATGATCTGATTTTGAAATATTATAAAGGTGGTAATTTTTCAAATGAACGTTTGACTGTCTAATGCGGTCAGAACGACGTGGAACATTGGGTAATGGGTGCTCAGTGATACTAGTATCAGGAATATTCTCATTTTCAGGAAGAGTATTATTGTCTATTTGTACATATTCTGAAGTGGAAGGTAATGGGATGACAATTTCATCAAGTTGGTCTTCTTGATGGTTTATGCGGAATGGAAATATATGCTCATGAAACATGACGTCTCGCGACGAAAAGAATTTATTAGTTAAAAGATCATAAACTCGATAACCTTTTTGACCAAATGGATAACCAACAAATATGCATTGACGAGCTCTTTGATCAAATTTATGTACAGGTAGAAGGTTAGTAGCATAGCAAAGACATCCAAATGTTCTAAGATGATTATATACAGGGGTCTTATTATGCAAAATTTCATATGGAGATTTGTATGAGAGAAGAGGTGTAGGCAACCTGTTAATTAGATAGCATGCTGTTTGTATACTTTCTCCCCAAAATCTTAAAGGCAAATTTGCTTGAAAACGAAGAGCTCGTCCTACATTGAGCAGGTGACGATGTTTTCTCTCAACCACTCCATTTTGTTGGGGAGTTGAAGGGCATGAATGGTGATATTTTATTCCCTTGGTTGCTTAATAATCTTTCATTGATAAAATTTCAGTACCATTGTCAGTTCGAAGAGTTTTGATCCTGCAACCAAATTGTGTTTCAACCCAAGAAATAAAAGATTTTAGTAACTCTTGTGTTTCCGATTTAAAACTCATAAGATGTATCCAAGTATATCTAGAATAATCGTCGACTATTGTCAAAAAATAACGAGCACCGGAATGAGATTTTATTTTATGCGGTCCCCAAATATCACAATGTATCAAGTCAAACGGTGATTGAGAAGAAATTGTACTGGAAGGAAAAGATAGACGTGTTTGTTTTGCAAGGGGACAAATTTCACAAATATGCTTTGAATCAAAACAAATTTCGGGGATAGTTTTATTTAAAACTTGAAGAGGACCAGATGACGGATGCCCAAGTCGGCTATGCCAAATATTCGAGGAATTATTTAAAGTGCAGGCTAAAACTAAATTTTCATCATGCTGTAGGTAGTAAAGGCCATTATGTTGCTTGCCCAGGCCAATCATCCTCTTCGTAGCAGCGTCCTGCACAACACAATAGTCCGTGGTAAAAGTTACTGTACACCCAAGTGCTCGAGTTAGTTTGCTCACAGATAATAGATTAACTTGGAAATCCCAAGTGCTCGAGTTAGTTTGCTCACAGATAATAGATTAACTTGGAAATCTGGAACTTTAAGAACACCCTCGAGCTTAATGTTGCGTGTAATATCTAATGAACCAACTGACTCGATATTTGCCTGACCACCATTTGGCATATTAATTATTGTTTTTCTAGGAAAATTTTGAGAATTTAATAGCCTGAATGAGGACGTGACGTGATCAGTAGCTCCACTATCAATAATCCAACCATAATTTAAGTGCTGGGAAATATGAGATATTGGTTTGATAGTACCTGTAGTATTAGCAAATCGTTGAGAGTTACCGTCATTGTTTTCTGAATTATGGCCAAGAGTTGATTGTACTCCTCGGTTGTAAGTCTCGCACCATCAGGATTCTGAACAGACTTCCCGTTGTTGTTATCTGATGCAATGTTCCTCTCGAGTTTTACATTATTTGTACTATTTTGGCGTTGATTTGGAGGTTTCACACTTTTTCCGTGTAGCTTATGGCCTGTCGGGAACCCATGAAGATAATAGCACCGCTCAATGCTATGATTGTTGAGATCACAGTAGGAAGAATGTCGCTGCGTCTTGTGTTTTTGAACTTTATGGACTTGAGAAATTTTTGAATTTTGATCCACCAGCATGGCATGATGGTTCATATTTCCTTGATTAATTGAGACTTCAACCTGTTTTTCTTGTTGGAGGATGAGAGAATAGACTCGACGAGTGTCTGGTAGAGGTTGCATTAATAGGATTTGTCCACGAACAGCAGCGTAACTCTCGTTTAGTCCCATGAGAAATTGCATAACTCTCTCTTTTTCATCCATTTTCTTGAGTTGTTCCAGTCCTCCACAAGAGCATGTTAAAGGCCCATGATATGATGAAAGCTCATCCCAAAGGGCTTTCAGTTTTGTGTAGTAAACTGAGATGGATTGTTGCCCTTGTCTATGTTCCACAATCTCTCTTTTTATTTGAAAAATTCTGGAGTCATTTCCTTGTGAGAAGCGCTCCTCAAGATCAGCCCAAATTTCTGATGCGGTTTCAGCATAGATGACGCTACTTGCTATGTCTGGGTGAATCGAGTTCAGTAGCCACGAAATCACCATGTCGTTACATCTTTGCTAATAGGGAAATTTCACATCGGATTTTGATGGTGCTTTGACTGAATTTGTGATGAATCCAATCTTATTTTTCGCGCTCAGACTTATTCTCATTGCACGACTCCAAGTGCTGTAATTATCGCCTTCCAGCACCTTGGAGACGAGTATCATGCCCGGGTGGTCTGATTGTTGTAGAGAGTACGGATCTGAAAATTCTAGAACAGATCCAGACATTTTGGTTTGAAGATTTTCTTCACTACTCATGGGGTTACGAGATAAAGCGGAAGCGTTTGAAATATTTAGTCACCAGGTTTAGTGCTCTGATGCCATGAAAACAAAGTATGAAAAGAAGATAAGAAATGAAAGGGATATGTTGCTGTAGGTGTTTTCTGACACTTTTGTTAATTCAATACAAAGCAAATGTACATGCATATATAGCACAGCAAGTGATTATACTAGGAAATATTCTGTATCAATTACAATCAACTTAAATGGTATACAATCCCTGATTTTCTCCATTTCCTGCAATTATCAAATCTTCCCATAATACTTTTTGACATTTGTACATTATTTCCAGAATTAAAATTTGAGTCTCCTAAAACTGATATTTTTTGTTCCAAAACTCTTAGGCAGTTGATAAAGATGTTCATGTTATGGAGAATTCCCCTGAGGATGCAGAGCAGGCAACAATGAAGTAACATTTTGACATTTGCATTTGACATGTTCCTTTTGGCATTTGTACATTTATCAATTTTTCCCGAATTATAATTTGGTTCTCCTAAAACTAATTTTTTTTAGTTCCAAAAACTTTCAAGCGGTTGATGAGGAGGTTGAGTGGAGGAGAAGTCCCCCAAAAATGCGGAACATGCGGTTGGCAATGAGGTAACTTTTTGACATTTGCATTTGACATGTTCATTTTTTTTTTCCGAAACGATAGATGATATTATATAACCCAAAGCCAACAATAAGAGAGTGCAAGGGCGGATAACCGGACTAAAAAAATGAGAGGGCACACGAGCAGGTGGCCTAGAACCTCAACAAACCAAATACAACAAATCAAAATAGCAACTAAGGCCCTCCACTGCTAAACTGTCTAGAGGACATTACTATAATAGAAAATGGTCT
>CACSLK010030614.1:895641-909008 GCA_902706635.1 Striga hermonthica | reverse complement strand
AAAAAAAAAAAAAAAAAAAAAAAAAAAAAAAAAAAAAGAATCAGGGAAGAGAAAACAGGACACAAGCTAGATATTACATAACTGCACCATAAGCAAGCCAGTCCTTAACAGCCTTCTTCACAAGCAAATAAATTGGAATTTTGATTCTTTGAAAAATCCAGAGGTTCCGAGATTTCTAAAGCCACCAAAGCATATATGTTGTCAATTGTATACGAGCTTCAGCAACTTCAGATTTATCTATTGAGCATAAGTGATTTCACCAGCTTCTAAAAGACGAGGAAGAATTTGCCAATCCATCCCACTTGACAAGTGATATATCCCACAAAGTCTGAGCTTGAGCGAAATGGAAGAAAAGATGCTCTATTATTTCAGAGGCTTGCCCACAACATTGGCAAATCACATCCAAATCAATCCCTTTTCGTCTCAAGTTGGTTTTAACTGGTAAGGTACCACTAAAACACTTTCAGATAAAGTGTTTAATTATCCCGACCACTTTTAATTTCCAATACATGTGAATTCCAAAACTAAAATTTCTCCCTGACAGACCACTACTCTAAGGTAGATCAAGAGCTAAAAATTTTTGCTTGGCCAGAAATGCATAAGTACTCGAAACAAAAAAAGTACATTTTTTTTTTTTTATCAAACAACCACAACTTCCTGTCAGCCTGCCCAGGTTTCAAAGTTTTGATGTTCAAGATTACTCTTTTGTCCTCTGCTTCAAACAACTGTGTAACGAGCCAAGAGTTCCAGCCATCACCAGATGCATTCAGCAGCTCCTTAACAAATGTAATGTGCCCTCTTTCATTATCCAGTAATGAGGGTTTAAGCTTCAACAAATTTGGCACCCAGTTGACATCATTCAATCTAGTAGTTTCCCAATTTCTGATTTCAGTTATAAAACCTCTGGAAAAGGTAGGCATGGCTTGCAACCAATTGCTCCACAACGAGGAACTGTTCTGAGATTTAACAGCTTAAAAAATGGAACAATTTGGAAAATATGTGCCTTTCAGAATGTTCCTTTTGACATTTGTAAATTTATCAATATTTCCAGAATTAAAATTTTGTTATCCTAAAATTAATATTTTTTATTCCAAAAAGCTCTTAGGCGGTTGATGAAGAAGTTGATGTGGAGGAGAAGTTCCCCCAGGATGCGCGGCAGGCGGTTGGCAATGATGTACATTTTAAAATGTGTTTCTTCAACTTAATTTTCCTTAACGTCTTTCTGGACATAAAATATACGAATACAAGACACAGTTTGTTGAGCTAAAACTGTTTCTTGTTCAAAAAACAGTTTGTTGAACAAGAAACTATTTCTTGTTCTTTCTTGTTCAAGAAACTGTTTTTGTTCAATAAATTATTTCTTTTTTACAGCAATGGTGGCTAGCGCGTGGAGATGGAGAAGGGGCCAATGGAGATGAATGGGGGACCGATGGAGTGACGAAGTCAGAATATATCTTTTTCTTTTTCTTTTGGTAGCTAAAACATTAATAAGAGTAACATTATCTTTTTACCCCATAAAATAGCCACTATTCATTTTTTCCACAAAGATGACTTGTTTTCATTTTTTTTTTCTTAAAAAAAGGGCCATAAAACGTGGAGCTCTGATTAGTGCATGTTAGACAAGAAACAAAGTTTACAAAGGGTTTTTGATAGTTTTGGCCCTCCTACTCACCACTAACAAAAAAAGACTACAATTTTTGGATTTAAACACTACACTTCTATCAACAACACCCTCAAGAATCCCTAAATGATCACCAACTGACTGGTCCACAACACCATGATCTTCATCATCAACATCAAAGCTGATATTCAAATCCAACGGCTCATCGCAAGTGTCCGTGATCTCTTTATCACAAGGAGAACAAGCCCTCGACCCGAGTCTAAACGCTTCACAGCTCAATACAACAATAGCATCACAAAACTTAGCCTCTTCACCAATCCCCGTGCTGCTCGCTATTCTCCCACTTCCGATTGCTCGTCTTATTCTCCCACTTCCGATTGCTCGTCTTCTCCCACTTCGGATTGCTCGTCTTATCCCCGTGCTGCTCGCTATTCTCCCATTTGGATCTTCTACTGTATTACTCTTACACCTTTTCAACTTGTATGGAACAACAAGAAGAAGATAAAGCTCGAACAGAAATCTAGGGAAAGAGAGAGGCGCGCGACTTTATGTACTTACGCGTAGGAGAATTATGATTTGTTTTTTTTCTTTTCTTTCTGCCTAATGATGTATATATATAGCTGCAATAGGGACCCTTAGGAGATTAGAAATATGACTCCTTAATTAATTAGACTAACTGTGGGCCAAACACACTCCTCTAATTAACTAAACAATATTATGGGTCACTAACATAATATTATTGCACTCCCTTTTTCTAGCCCAATTTACAATTGAGACTCCAATAATAATTACTCGATATATCTCCACATGTTTAAGATATAATGTCCATTAACTAATTTCATTACTGTTAATCAAGAATTAATTAATTTATTATTATTTCACCGAACCTAGCGCTCGTTCATCACATTGTTACTATACCGAAATTTAATCCACCTGCAGGGTTTAGCATAATAATCCTTCATGAACTCACTCCGGGGACACCATCAAACTAAACGTACATGGTGACCGTAAATATCCTAACAAAACATCATATATAATTTGAACATCATACCATACACACAACACTACTACCCAAAACACGTAAATGTATTGACCTAGCAGAATGGATTTGACTTTTCAGTGAATCAAAGTTTTAACTATTGAGTGCGCATGCTTTTTTGTTATCTTAGGGTTGATAGTATGCAGTAATTACTGAGATATAGTTTATTTACTTGGTCAGTATAAAATAAACTTATCTACCGTGGGTTCTGTTCAATACACACAATGTATACTAGTGCAATCAATCAGTCATGGTAGAATGCAAAATTAACACTACAATCGTTCGTGGTGCGTTGTCCAGTTTCATCTAGATTGTGAACAAAAAATTATATTATATAAGTAACCAATAATATGATATTCTTTCCATCTGTGATAAACCATATTATCCAAATTTTAAACATTAAAATGTTGACCCATTTAATTAAACACGATTAACATTCAAACAGAAATTATGTCAACAAAAAGTCGAGCTTTCAGTGTACACGCAAACAAAACATTTAGAACGCAAAATAAAAATCAAGATCATAAATATTTTTATCAAAGTAAACTCATTCTAATAATGAATCATACCCAGTCTTGTGTTTGCCTTCTCTAAACTTCATCAACTCCTATGCCTTACTTGCCATATCTATACCCTTTGGTAAACTCTCTGCATTCTCCACTTGATTAGCATATGCCTTATTGTTTTTGTGCTTCAGTTCTTTATACCAGTCAAGATATCTATGAAGTTTAAAGTATTCTTTCTTTTCATGACCACTGTAACCAGAATGTTCACAAACAAGTTGTGCTCTCTCCTCAAAAGACCTCCCAGGTGTGGAACATCGACCTCTTCCTACGTTCCAACCTTGACCCCTTCCCCTGGCCCATTTCTTCTCCCTTTATTTCCATAGTCCTCTCCGTGCCTCACAACCATGACAACTGTATCGGTAGAACCTGGGTACATAACATGCATACTTCTCTTTCTATCTTTTTGCAAATTGAGAGAATATGTCTTGTTCACATTTGACAATTGATCCATAAGAAGGATTTGACTACTCATAGAATCACATAACCCCATGAGAAAATGCATCAATTTATTGCGAGAGTCCATCTCAAGTAACTCCTTGGATCTGTCACATCCATATAAAGGTAGATGTGCAAAAGATGCACACTTATTCCACAGCCTATTCAACTTTGTAAAGTACAACACAACTTATAATGTTCATTGCCTATTGTTTGCTATTTTCATTTGTAAACAAAAAAACAAAATGCCATTTGATTCCCCAAAGTGTTGATTTATGTTTTTCTATCTTTGAAATGCAGAATCATCATATAATGAACCCTTCAACTGTTTCAGGAGACGTAGAGTTCAAGAGCCATTCAGTTACCATGTAATTGTCTTTCTTCCAACTGGTGTAATCATCATATGCTTCTGACGGAGCTAAAATCTTTCCGTTAATGAACTAGGTCATCATTTTTGGCTCCAGAACTATGAGAACAACTTGTTCCAAGAAAGAAAATTGGTACCATTCAGCTGAATTGAGACCAAGCGCATTCCAGGATGATCAGAGCTCTACAAATGCATCAGATCATCATGTGACAACACAATCTCGTCGGTCATGTCCCTACGAAGCCACATGTAATGCGGTTGCGCCATTAAAATCTAGGTTTAAGCTTCAAAAACCATGGCTCTATATACCATGTAGTTAATAAGAACTAGGGTATTCTAGGAGAAAATATCATTTCATTTCTGTTAATTTTTCATTCATAACAACAGTCACATTACATTTTGTGTATTTGTACGAAAAACCGAGAAAAAATAAAACACGACTTTCGCTAGCTGACTCACGCCTAACTAATAAACTTACAACTAAACAAACTAACTACCATAACTAACTATTGTTACTACCCTATAGAACACTACATAATCCTACACATTTCGTTTACCAATAATGCCCTGCATTGCTAGGTATTTACCATTTGTAGAGGAACAAAGAGAAAATTTCATATACTTGCATAGAAATGAACCATACATTCACAAAGGAGAAACACATGCATTTGTTGCCTAGAAACATAAGTGCTCAAACGTCTATGAAGATTGACAAAAGAATCAAACATAAGAGCAAATGTCTATGCACGCAAAGAAAACACACATTGGGGTAGCGACGATGGATTATATTTTTGGTGGATGCAGTAGCGGAATTGTTGAAGTACTTTTGTGTATCTGTGTGTTTGTTTTGGGTAATATTTGTTTGTGTAGTTATCCAAGGCTATGTAGATTTTCTCACGTAAGTGTATTATGGCCGAAAATTATTAAAAATGATTGATAAAAATGGTTAGAATTTTTTATATGGAGTTGTTTTCTCTCTGTCTTGCTCTTTCTTTGCGCGTGCACGTCCATGTGGTTCTTAAGAAAGCAAATATTGCCTGATTGAGGCAAAGATTGATGGGATAGGCATGGGGGGTAGAATGGGAGATTGACAAAGAAACAAAGCAAATGATGTGAAATTTAGGGGTAGTATTGTCACTTTTTTTTTCAAACGACAAATATATTGTTAACTTAAAAACTCAAAAAGAGTACAGATCGAAGTGTCAACCGACACTACCGCAACCAGAAAAACTGGACCATACCCCCTTGAATCCACATACGTGGTCAAGGGGGTACAAACTCCATCAAGGAGATCTAACCGCCAAAACAAACTCCATATGGGAGACACCAACTCCAAAGAGGAGACTAACAACCAGACACAACTGGACTAAAAGAAAAACAACGGAGAAAGATAAAAAAACAAGTCACACCTAATTAGCAAAGTAAAATAAAACTTCCCCTAAACCTAGCAGACGAACCCTACGACTACCAAAACCAACAACTGACTCATACCCACAACAAAGAACCCCAACCGAGCAATAAGAACTAAGCTCCAAATTCAAAAACTGTGATACTCAACCCGCCTAGACGGATTTTCGGCCCAGATCTACACTCCGAAGAACTTCAATGCCTGGGATAGGAAGAGAGACTGCAAGAACACGCCGGAGGGATCGAGCTACAAAAAATAGAGTTCTAGTGAAGAATTATTTTGTCACTATATCTACAATTGTTGTCACTATATCTACTGTAACTATATCTACAATTGTTGTAACAAGTAGGTATCATATGATTCAAAACGTGATAAGGGAATGATGGGACTCGTTATACCATATTATACTTAGAAACATGAGCTCTTCTATCTTTCGGTATTTTTGGTTTAACTGTTGCCAGTATCTACATCAACATTGCCCTCTCGATTGGATGTACAGTACTTTGCCATGACTGTTGAGGACTACAAATTTTATGGTGTCTATTTGGCACAGGGTTTACAAATTCCGGCAGTTTTATGGTGGCGTCAGGCCTGCGGGCTTATGAAAAATGGTCTATTCACAGTCAACTTGTACCGCCAACTCAAATTCGAATACAAAACAAAAACAAGATGAAGAAATCTGCTCAATCGAATCAGATAAACTCATTATTTTTTCACAAAGTCCCTGAAAGAATCATAGCAATTTGACAAATCAATAAGCTCAATGGAAAAAAAAATTGCAGCTACTAGAGTATGCATCTACGGTGGACCGAGCAGGTAATCAGCGCCAATCGAAATCGCACCTCCTCGATTCATACGTACCCGCGACTGTGCCGTTGGATTTCAGCGGAACTCTAAGACCGCAGTCGATCTTCGGTTTCACCATGGTCGACTTCACGAACCAAAACTTCAGCCTTGTCCGGAGGTAGAGCTTCACGTCGATGTTGTACGCGCCGTCCCCGCCGTCCCTGTTGTAGTTCGACATCTCCCTTTTCCCGAGCGGAAGCAAGTGCTGCCCACTGAAAACCGCGGTGACGTTTCGCGTGCTCTTGCGTCCCTGGTAGAAAGGCGGCAGGTCGACGGAGTGGAACCTCTGCCCCTGGTAGAAAGCCCTGGCCTCGATCCGGTCGTAGTAGATCCCTATGCGGCGGTTGGGGTTCCGGACCGTGAGGTTCACGGCGAGGTCGTAGCGGAGGGTATGGTTGGCGTCGATGGAGAACTCGGTGAGGGAGGCATCGGTGGCGTGGAAGTTGACGGCGTTGGGCCGGAAGACGAGCCAGAGGACGAAGGCGACGATGGCGACGACGATGAGGATGGTGAGGATGATCTGGCAGATGCAGGTGCAGATGCAGTCGAGGAGGCAGCCGCAGCAGCAGGTGAAGGGGTTGCAGCAGCAGCAGTTGAGAGATGGTTTTTTGGTTCCTCCCATTGGTTGATGGAGTTTTTTATGGCTTCGGCAAAAAGAGTTGTTGTAAATTGGGATTCGATTGTAGGTTTATATAGATAAAGTGGCGTGTGTATGTATCTGTGCGTGAATTGGAGAACTGGAAAGTGCAAGGTGGGGACGATAGGCCGCGTTTTTTTGTTATTGTGGTTGGGTTTGGACACGCGGCGTCATTCCATTGGCTTATTGACTTTTTATTTAATTAGGAATATTAGGGCTCAATCTATTCGGTCTAGGCAACCTTGTGAAAATAGGATTTCTTTACTTGATAGGAATGGTTAGATGACTTGGGTCTCTTCCAGTTTAATCAGTGGTCTCGTGTTCGAGCCCTAGGAATGCAACAGTGTTAAAAACTCTTGAGGGAGAGCTTTGCCGCCCTTGTGGTCCTACCCGGCTCGATTCCGGATTAGTCGGTTCCCCTGTGAATCCGGAAACCGGAAGGTCCCTATACCAAAAAAAAAAAAGTTACATATAAGTTAACAAGAATAAAATTCATATGCTTTTTAAGTTTTTGGTTATTTCCATATTATTTCGTAGTTGAAGCCTTAATGGAATAAAAATAACGCTTGTGTGTGTTGAGAGAGACGATGGTGAAAGGTTATTTCTATACTTGACTAATTAGATGTTAAAAGGTGCGAATGTTTTTATATTTTGTTGCTGCATGTGGGAATGAGAACGATTTGTGTTTGAAATTTACACAACGAGTTTGTGCGTGAAATCTTAAGTTCGATTTAAAGGGAAAGCTTTTTATAGTATATTCATTAACAAGTTTGAGAAAAAGATTTGTTGTATACCATAGAGCATAGACTAGAATATATTAAAGTTCAGTTTTGCTGTGAATCTCACCTTCTATATACAATAAGTAAATTATACAATATTCTATGATTATTTAAATAAATATTAACAGTTTTATTAAGACGACTGTATACTATACGTGTGCTGCAAACATTCAATTTAAACTAAATATTCAACCAAAAAACTTATTTTTTTTATAAACTATAGATGTTGAACTTAATAATAAATTCATTAAAACTTTTTTTTTTTTAAGTTTGAGGGTGATATGGACTTTAAGTTTTAAAAAACTTGATGATACACATATCGATATTTATATTTGCAGTACATTTTCATATGAAATGAGTATTTCGACTTAAACTACAAACTCGTTATAACATAGATCCGTCACTGCTCTCATGTATTATTTTTTCAAGTACATACATATATTGGAATACCTTTGCTTCTCATCTTTGTTTATTTTAATCTAAATACTTTTATATAACTTTTATACATGTTTAATTGAATAAATTAATGAAAAATTATAATAAATGAATATTAACCACTTTTCATTTTATTAGTCCTAATGTTGAATTGTATACTAATTTAGTAATTATATATATATGTATATATATATATATATATATATACACAAACACACTTTTTCCCTTTTTTTTTTATTATCAAATAGTGAATATTAATGAGCATTTAATTAATTAATTAAATTTATTAAACATATCTCACATTTTAAAATAGGGGCATGATATGGGATCTATATCTAAAGGAGTAAAACGGTCGAGTAAGCCAGTCGAACCGCCCTGGTCGAACGAAGTACAATTGGGGTGGTCGTGGTCGAATATCACAAGGACAAGAGCCTTTGGATCGGGATACAACTTAAAGGGGATTTCGGTATAAGAGGAGTAGGTCGAGCTAGAGCCCTCGAATAGCCTGGTCGAACTCGACCTACAACATCATATGGTTGTCTGAACGACTAGAACTCAAATGTGATGGGGTCCGTGCTTCACCCTAGATCGACCTAGACTTGGTTGAGCATTTTAGCCTTCGAGGAAATCTCAGAGGAATCAAATCCCCACGTGAAGAGGACACGTGGCATGACCTGATTGGTCCATATCAAATAACTGTCTCTGACACACCTTCAGTGTGTGTTGTACTATTGACCAGTTCGGGCAGCCAGCTCAGCTCATCCGAGCAGCCTTTTAGAAACATGTACCTCACCCCTATATATAGGGGCGAGACTTCCAATTTCAGCATTACGTTCTCATATACTCTTGAGAATTGATCTCATACAGATACTCATTTAAGCCTCGGAGGCTCTTCACCGGAAAACTCATGGTGTGAGAGTTTTTGTAGGTATGAGGCTACCGGTGATGGAGGTGAAGGTGAATCGACTTCCAACCGGTTGAGGGTTCTACGTTACCATTTGGCGCCGTCTATGGGACCTTTCGTTCGAACATTTGCGTGCGAAGCTTTGGAGCTTTTCATCCGTGGCAGACGAGATTCCTAGAAAGAATTTGCAGTCGTGGTTCGACGATGCTTGAATGGCGGTCGACCGTTCAGAGTTGGCCTTCTTGGGGCTTCTCTGAACTTTCTCAAACTCCGGTTAACCCAAAGCCTACTCCTTAAGGCCTTGTGGGGATCATCGACCGTTCCTATGGTGGAAATAGGCTTGATCCAGGAGGCTCGGGTAGCCCAAATGACGGTGATGTCTGCATCGTCACAACTAGATCTAGCTGGAGTTCAGCCTGTAGGGGCGGCGGCCCAAGGAGTGGTGCCACTGCAAGCAGAGATGGAATGCTAAAGGACATAATTATCATTATTAATGTTGTTAATTTCCATAGAACAACAACATTAAAACACATGCTAAAGGAGCAAGGTTATGGAAAAGTGGAACAAAGTCCATCACCGCGACTTCCATGATTAATTTTGAGTTTGTCGATGCTTTGAGGCCACAAGTCAAAAATTTAGGGCTACTGTGTCGACATCTTGTCCAAGCCGCTAAACAATTATTGTAGTTTTGTACCAACAACATTCCAAAGAATGACAAGTATTCAAAGGGTGTGAATCGCATAAAATTAAAATACTTGATCGTAAAAGTAGAAGTGAAGAAATAAAGTGTCATTTGAGCATTTTATTACTAATTCCGTGAAAGTGGATCCACTAAAGGGTTATTCCTATTGCCTTTGCAAGGCATGTAAAGAAAAATGAGAATAACAAATGGGGTCTTATTGTACTGACTGGTACTGAATGTAATTACTCAATTAATGGTTTTGGCATTGACTGATTTCGATTAAATATGTTTGGTTCTTCACATATAATATCATTATTACGGATATTTAATTATATGGTATATACATAAAAGTTGGATGGCTTATGGTTATGATACGACCAATTTGTTCCATATTAAAGTAAACGGCTACAGAAGAACCGAAAAGGCTGGATCGGTGATGCGCAAAACTTTGAAAAGTCTCGTGATGTTGAGGCATGCTGGTGAAGAAAGGGTGCAAGATAGGGAGCCGAGGGAGCAAGAAAGGGAGCCAAGAGAACCAGAAAGTTCCGCAATGGACAAAGATCGCATCAAATCATAGACCAACCAATAAGTGTCAAAATGTCTGAAGGAGTTGGTGCCTTCGATAATTGAAAGAACTTTGAGTCATGTTGTCCCCAATGCCATTAATCGGGCATTTGGGGAAGTGTTTAAGAGATTGGATGGCTATATGATTGCAAGAGCTGGTAACACAACACAAGGAGATGAGAAGCCATCCACTCGAGAAGAATCAGGCGAAATACCAACTCCTGAGGAGAAGTCCTCGGATATTGTGGAGCAGGTGGTTGACACTAAGGTAACTTTTTGACATCTGCATTTGACATCTTTCTTTTTGACATTTGTACATTATTTCCAGAATTAAAATTTGAGTCTCCTAAAACTGATATTTTTTGTTTCAAAACTCTTAGGCAGTTGATAAAGATGTTCATGTTATGGAGAATTCCCCTGAGGATGCAGAGCAGGCAACAATGAAGTAACATTTTGACATTTGCATTTGACATGTTTCTTTTGGCATTTGTACATTTATCAATTTTTCCCGAATTATAATTTGGTTCTCCTAAAACTATTTTTTTTTTGTTCCAAAAACTTTCAAGCGTTTGATGCGGAGGTTGAGTGGAGGAGAAGTCCCCCAAAAATGCGGAACATGCGGTTGGCAATGAGGTAACATTTTGACATTTGCATTTGACATGTTCATTTTTTTTTTTCCGAAACGATAGATGATATTATATAACCAAAGCCAACAATAAGAGAGTGCAAGGGCAGATAACCGGACTAAAAAAATGAGAGGGCACGCGAGCAGGTGGCCTAGAACCTCAACAAACCAAATACAACAAATCAAAATAGCAACTAAGGCCCTCCACTGCTAAACTGTCTAGAGGACATTACTATAATAGAAAATGGTCTAAAAATAACATAGAAAGGAACAAAAAAAAAAAAAAAGAATCAGGGAAGAGAAAACAGGACACAAGCTAGATATTACATAACTGCACCATAAGCAAGCCAGTCCTTAACAGCCTTCTTCACAAGCAAATAAATTGGAATTTTGATTCTTTGAAAAATCCAGAGGTTCCGAGATTTCTAAAACCACCAAAGCATATATGTTGTCAATTGTATACGAGCTTCAACAACTTCAGATTTATCTATTGAGCATAAGTGATTTCACCAGCTTCCAAAAGACGAGGAAAAATTTGCCAATCCATCCCACTTGACAAGTGATATATCCCACAAAGTCTGAGCTTGAGCGAAATGGAAGAAAAGATGCTCTATTATTTCAGAGGCTTGCCCACAACATTGGCAAATCACATCTAAATCAATCCCTTTTCGTCTCAAGTTGGTTTTAACTGGTAAGGTACCACTAAAACACTTCAAGATAAAGTGTTTAATTATCCCGACCACTTTTAATTTCCAATACATGTGAATTCCAAAACCAAAATTTCTCCCTGACAGACCACTACTCTAAGGTAGATCAAGAGCTAAAAATTTTTGCTTGGCCAGAAATGCATAAGTACTCGAAACAGAAAAAGTACCCTTTTTTTTTATCAAACAACCACAACTTCCTGTCAGCCTGCCCAGGTTTCAAAGTTTTGATGTTCAAGATTACTCTTTTGTCCTCTACTTCAAACAACTGTGTAACGAGCCAAGAGTTCCAGCCATCACCAGATGCATTCAGCAGCTCCTTAACAAATGTAATGTGCCCTCTTTCAATATCCAGTAATGAGGGTTTAAGCTTCAACAAATTTGGCACCCAGTTGACATCATTCAATCTAGTAGTTTCCCAATTTCCGATTTCAATTATAAAACCTCTGGAAAAGGTAGGCATAACTTGCAACCAATTGCTCCACAACGAGGAACTGTTCTGAGATTTAACAGCTTAAAAAATGGAACAATTTGGAAAATATGTGCCTTTCAGAATGTTCCTTTTGACATTTGTAAATTTATCAATATTTCCAGAATTAAAATTTTGTTATCCTAAAATTAATATTTTTTGTTCCAAAAAGCTCTTAGGCGGTTGATGAAGAAGTTGATGTGGAGGAGAAGTTCCCCGAGGATGCGCGACAGGCGGTTGGCAATGATGTAACATTTTAAAATGTGTTTCTTCAACTTAATTTTCTTTAACGTCTTTCTGGACAAAAAATATACGAATACAATACACAGTTTGTTGAGCTAAAACTGTTTCTTGTTCAAAAAACAGTTTGTTGAACAAGAAACTATTTCTTGTTCTTTCTTGTTCAAGAAACTGTTTTTGTTCAATAAATTATTTCTTTTTTACAGCAATGGTGCTAGCGCGTGGAGATGGAGAAGGGGCCAATGGAGATGAATGGGGGACCGATGGAGTGACGAAGTCAGAATATATCTTTTTCCTTTTCTTTTGGTAGCTAAAACATTAATAAGAGTAACATTATCTTTTTACCCCATAAAATAGCCACTATTCATTTTTTCCACAAAGATGACTTGTTTTCATTTTTTTTTTCTTAAAAAAAGGGCCATAAAACGTGAGCTCTTATTAGTGCATGTTAGACAAGAAACAAAGTTTACAAAGGGTTTTTGATAGTTTTGGCCCTCCTACTCACCACTAACAAAAAAAGACTACACTTTTTGGATTTTGAACACTACACTTCTATCAACAACACCCTCAAGAATCCCTAAATGATCACCAACTGACTGGTCCACAACACCATGATCTTCATCATCAACATCAAAGCTGATATTCAAATCCAACGGCTCATCGCAAGTGTCCGTGATCTCTTTATCACAAGGAGAACAAGCCCTCGACCCGAGTCTAAACGCTTCACAGCTCAATACAACAATAGCATCACAAAACTTAGCCTCTTCACTAATCCCCGTGCTGCTCGCTATTCTCCCACTTCCGATTGCTCGTCTTATTCTCCCACTTCCGATTGCTCGTCTTCTCCCACTTCCGATTGCTCGTCTTATCCCCGCGCTGCTCGCTATTCTCCCATTTGGATCTTCTACATTATTACTCTTACACCTTTTCAACTTGTATGGACAAGAAGAAGATAAAGCTCGAACAGAAATCTAGGGAAAGAGAGAGGCGCGCGACTTTATGTACTTACGCGTAGGAGAATTATGATTTGTTTTTTTTTTTTTTTT
>CACSLK010030614.1:856986-868301 GCA_902706635.1 Striga hermonthica | reverse complement strand
CGAAATCAACTTTATTTGACCGAAATGGCCCGAAAAAGAATTTATTGTTTGATTTTGTCTGGGCATTGTTAATAAAACAATGGGATGTGAATGTTTGGGCTTAAGTTATAAAAAAATAATGGGTTGTGGCTTATTTAAAATATTCTCTTACTAATTTTTTTTATTGGGCTACATCAAGAAATCAGATTGGGCTTCGAAAAATTATGGACGTTGTATATAAAGAAATGTTTAATTATATTTGAATTTTCTTTCTTAAAACTTTTTTTTCAATGATTATGTTATAATTTTTACTATTGTTTATATTTTTTATTATTTTATTTTTTATCATATAGTTTTCCGTGCAAATGCACGGGTAACAACTAGTTAGACTAACTGTGGGCCAAACACACTCCTCTAATTAATTAAACAATATTATGGGTCACTAACAGAATATTATTGCACTCCCTTTTCCTAGCCCAATTTACAATTGAGACTCCAATAATAATTACTCGATATATCTCCACATGTTTAAGATATAATGTCCATTAACTAATTTCATTACTGTTAATCAAGAATTAATTAATTTATTATTATTTCACCGAACCTAGCGCTCGTTCATCACATTGTTACTATACCGAAATTTAATCCACCTGCAGGGTTTAGCATAATAATCCTTCATGAACTCACTCCGGGGACACCATCAAACTAAACGTACATGGTGACCGTAAATATCCTAACAAAACATCATATATAATTTGAACATCATACCATACACACAACACTACTACCCAAAACACGTAAATGTATTGACCTAGCTGAATGGATCTGACTTTTCAGTGAATCAAAGTCTTAACTATTGAGTGCACATGCTTTTTTGTTATCTTACGGTTGATAGTATGCAGTAATTACTGAGATATAGTTTATTTTCTTGGTCAGTATAAAATAAACTTATCTACCGTGGGTTCTGTTCAATACACACAATGTGTACTAGTGCAATCAATCAGTCATGATAGAATGCAAAATTAACACTACAATCGTTCGTGGTGCGTTGTCCAGCTTCATCTAGATTGTGAACCAAAAATTATATTATATAAGTAACCAATAATATGATATTCTTTCCATCTGTGATAAACCATATTATCCAAATTTTAAACATTAGAACGTTGACCCATTTAATTAAACACGATTAACATTCAAACAGAAATTATGTCAACAAAAAGTCGAGCTTTCAGTGTACACGCAAACAAAACATTTAGAACGCAAAATAAAAATCAAGATCAGAAATATTTTTATCAAAGTCAACTCATTCTAATAATAAATCATACTCAGTCTTGTGTTTGCCTTCTCTAAACTTCATCAACTCCTATGTCTTACTTGCCATATCTATACCCTTTGGTAAACTCTCTGCATTCTCCACTTGACTAGCATATGCCTTATTGTTTTTGTGCTTCAGTTCTTTATACCAGTCAAGATATCTATGAAGTTTAAAGTATTCTTTCTTTTCATGACCAATGCAACCAGAATGTTCACAAACAAGTTGTGCTCTCTCCTCTTTAGACCTCCCAGGTGTGGAACATCGACCTCTTCCTACGTTCCAACCTTGACCCCTTCCCCTGGCCCATTTCTTCTTCCTTTATTTCCATAGTCCTCTCCGTGCCTCACAACCATGACAACTGTATCGGTAGAACCTGGGTACATAACATGCACACTTCTCTTTCTATCTTCTTGCAAATTGAGAGAATATGTCTTGTTCACATTTGACAATTGATCCATAAGAAGGATTTGACTACTCTTAGAATCACATAACCCCATGAGAAATGCATCAATTTATTGCGAGAGTCCATCTCAAGTAACTCCTTGAATCTGTCACATCCATATAAAGGTAGATGTGCAAAAGATGCACACTTATTCCACAGCCTATTCAACTTTGTAAAGTACAACACAACTGATAATGTTCATTGCCTATTGTTTGCTATTTTCATTTGTAAACAAAAAAACAAAGTGCCATTTGATTCCCCAAAGTGTTGATTTATGTTTTTCTATCTTTGAAATGCAGAATCATCATATAATGAACCCTTCAACTGTTTCAGGAGACGTATAGTTCAAGAGCCATTCAGTTACCATGTAATTGTCTTTCTTCCAACTGGTGTAATCATCATATGCTTCTGACGGAGCTAAAATCTTTCCGTTAATGAACTAGGTCATCACTTTTGGCTCCAGAACTATGAGAACAACTTGTTCCAAGAAAGAAAATTGGTACCATTCAGCTGAATTGAGACCAAGCGCATTCCAGGATGATCAGAGCTCTACAAATACATCAGATCATCATGTGACAACACAATCTCATCGGTTATGTCCCTACGAAGCCACATGTAATGTGATTGCACCATAAAAATCTAGGTTTAAGCTTCAAAAACCATGGCTCTATATACCATGTAGTTAATAAGAACTAGGGTGTTCTAGGAGAAAATATCATTTCATTTCTGTTAATTTTTCATTCATAACAACAGTCACATTACATTTTGTGTATTTGTACCAAAAACCGAGAGAAAAATAAAACACGACTTTCGCAAGCTGACTCACGCCTAACTAATAAACTTACATCTAAACAAACTAACTACCATAACTAACTATTGTTACTACCCTATAGAACACTACATAATCCTACACATTTCGTTTACCAATAATACACATTTCGAGTCGTTTTCTCCTAACCCATTTTGCGAGCTGGTCGAAGTCGAGCAATAGTTTCGACAGCTTCGTAGCTGTTGAACTTAAGTTTTTCGAGCCGTCTTCTCCCAACCCATTTTGCGAGCTGGTCGAAGTCGAGCAACAGTTTCAACAGCTTCGTAGCTGTTGAACTTAAGTTTTTCGAGTCGTCTTCTCCCAACCCATTTTGCGAGTTGGTCGAAGTCGAGCAACAGTTTCAACAACTCATAGCTGTTGAACTTAAGTTTTTCGAGTCGTCTTCTCCCAACCCATTTTGCGAGCTGGTCGAAGTCGAGCTGGATTGGACCGGCTATATAGCCGCTTCAAAAAATTCTATATTCTGGCGATTGTGTCGAAATCGATGCAAAAAGGGGACGATTGTTACTTCTTCTCGACTTTTAAGATACCCGACTTCCTCGGTTACTTATCATGTCATGCTTATCTGGGTCGAATGTTTTCATCAATGATTATTCTTCCAGATGATCCTGACATTGACAATTCTCTTTTGAATTTTGAATTTCAAAAAATCCCTACTAGTGACGCGCGTCCCATCAATTATTGACTCTTCGTATTCTGTGCCTCATCAGGATCGTTGGTTTTCTTGTTGATCTAACGGT
Source organism: Striga hermonthica (assembly GCA_902706635.1). NCBI lineage: Eukaryota > Viridiplantae > Streptophyta > Magnoliopsida > Lamiales > Orobanchaceae > Striga > Striga hermonthica. Next base: position 864,996 of record CACSLK010030614.1, on the reverse strand, counting down.
CAACACCCATCCTCATCTCCTATAAATGCAATTGAACTTCTTCCTTAAACACTTTTCACTTCTTCCAAATTTTCTTTGCAACTTCCGGCGATCCAGCGATCCGAGCTTTTTTCTCCGGCGATTTTGTTCACAGTTCCGGCATCCTTTCAGATCGTCATGAGTAATATGTGTAAGTGCTCTACTTTCTCTACTATATTCTTTCTTTTATTTTCTGGTTTTCGGGTTTTTCTGGGCCCCTGTGTTCTTTGTGTTCTTCAACCTTTTCCTTGAAGGTTCTATGTTAGATCTTCGTATGCATACTCTCCTTTTAGGTTAACTGTTAGCGTGTGGCTGGGTTGCCGCGTGTAACCTTTTGCCGACTTTTATTATGTCAATTCTTATCGACACCCGTTTTCTTTCTTTTTACACTTTCCTTGGGTGGGCTTTATGTCGATTCACCACCTTGTTTCCATCGAATCACACCATATTATTCTTCTTCTTTCATATTTTCGTCGACTTAGATGAGTCGACTGTGCTTTGTTTAATTTTGTCTCGTCATGCCTGATCTTTGATTTTGTTTCTTTTCCTTCTAGCTCCCCACTCCGGCTCATCTTCTGATACGCTCGACCGACTGATTGATAGGGGCCTCGACCAATCTGACTCGGGTTCAGTTGAAATAACTGGTTGTAGGAAGGTCCATGTTTCTCCTCCTTCCTCCTCATCGCGTGCTTCTTCCCCCAAAGTCGACTGGGCCGAATATGATCAGGCCTTGTTGGATGATGGTCTTGTAGAAATAATGAGGAGTCCTCGGGAAGGCTCTCCTCGCCTCGACTTAATTCCTCGAGGTATTCCTATTAGTTTGTTAGATATTCCCGTGTATAGTACCAGTCCTGTACCTGTATCTTTAGTTACTCCCCTCGACCCTCGGAAGATTGTTTCAGTAGCCTGTACTTTGGCCAAATTGGCCACTTTGAACCCTTTTTCCTATGCTTCTGCGGGTCAAGTCGAGAGCTTCCGGCAGTTTAGCGGGCTTCCCTCCGATTGGGAGTTGATTACTCCGGGTCCTGACAGCGACTTCGCCTGTCCTCCCGAGGGTTGCCATACTTTCTTTGTCGACCAAGTCATTTTTGGCCTACGCTTCCCTATCCAAGCCGAGCTTTTAGAGATAAGCGACTTGTATAAAATCCTAATAAATCCGTTTTCTCCAAATGCTCTTTGTATCATGATAGCTTTTATCGTCGTTTCTCGCATAGTTCTTCATTTTTTCTCGGCCGAATTTTTTCATTACTGTTATAGTTATCCACTTCAAAAGGGGGCCCATTGCTTGATCCGCCGTCCCGGCGTCACCTTTCTTGATGACCTTTTCTCAAATATTCTGGAGTGGAAGTCGAAATTTGTCTTTATTCGACCTCCCGTCGGTGCTTACCCTTATACAAATAATTAGATAAGTACTAAGGTCAAACAGAATAAACGGTGTCGATCTGAGGACCTCGAAAAACTCTTAGAGGAGTTGAATAGGTATACTTTTAGCGCTCGACGTATAATAAAAGACCGTGAGCTGGTCAATCACGCCCGAATCGTTCTGTATGATGATATCTCTCGCCTCGATGGTAAGCTGCTTAGCATTCCTTATGATGTCGAGTCTTATTTCTTATCTTTTAACCTTCGTCCCTTTTTTTTTGTTTCAGTTAAAGCACTCAAGCGTTTCGAGGTGAAGAAACAGCCCACTGCTCCTCTTCCACCCGGCAGATCCGGTACACAGTCGACTGCCACGGCTCGGAAACGCAAGTCCTCGGGTCCCAGTGCCCGCAAGAGGCCTCAGGATGATCGCGCCCCTCCCCTGCTCCTTGGCGATCCTAAGCGTCGTAAGGTCGACAAGGGTAAGGAGAAAGTGGTCGAGGAGAACGGTACATCCAGGCGAACGGAATCGTCCGTTACTTACAAGGACGTGTTGGTCAAGATGCCGTCTCGTCTTTGGAATCATCCAGAGCCACATAGGGTGGCGGAATACCTCCACTCTGTGCTCCCCGAGGCCGATAAGGCTCATGTCGAGGGGAACGAGTAAGAGCGTTCTGGTTACGCTACCCAATGTCTTACTTGGGTATGTGTTTTGTTCTTAGTTAAGCGTTTATGTTTTGCGTATTTATGCATTTCCTCATTATTTGTTTCTCTGTGTAGTTCTTGGCGGCCGCTCTCCCTGGCCTCAAAACGGGTACTAAAGCCCCCTCATCCTCTACTAAGGCCCTCGAGGACAAATTCGAGGCGCAACTTAGAGAGATTGCCCAGTTGAAGAAAGAGCTGGAGGGGTCCAAAGCCTTGGTCGACAAGTTGAAAGCCGACAAAGCCGTTGCCCTGCATGACAACGAGAAGCTCCAGGCCGACCTTGAGAAGGCTCAGGAGGCGAACATGTATGAGGTGGACGTCGGCATCGTTCAGGGCCGAAAGTCGTTCTTAAGGACTGGTTTAGGCTCCGCTTTTGTCAAGGCTTATCGCAAGGAAGTCGTCAAGGCTTTCTGCAATTCTCTTGAGTTTCTCGACAAACTTTGCCCTGCCGCCGTGCAATATTTCGACCATGCTTTCGACGCGTGGGAGGCTGTGGTGGCGGGATCTGAGTTTGCTGGGAAACTCGACCACGAGGCCATGAAGCGTGCGCTTCCCGACCCCGATGGTTACGAAGGCGATCCATCCCTTCCGGACGACTACCCATGGTGGTCCAGTCTCGAGGCCAAGGCTATCCGAGATGCCAAGCTCTCTTATCAGCTGGAGACTCCCTTGACTTCTCTAATCCAGTCTGACGGGGCCAGCCATGAAGAAGGTCGGGTAGTGACCGTCCTCGAGGGGAGCGATGAGGATGCTGTTTCTTAGTTATAGTTATGGGCTTGTTGCCTTCTATTTTCTGTGACTTTCTGTCATTTATTCTTACTGTTCGTTTTTTGACTCGATCTGGTTCTTTGGATTGTAAAGGTTGAGGCGACTCTTGTAATGAATCTATTTTAAATGCTATTCATTTTATCTTTGCCTAAGTTGTTACGTTCCCGCAACGCTGTGTTCATGCATTCCTCGAGATTTTACTTATAACTTCGTAGTTGTAGATTTGTCGACATATCACTTGTTGACATTTTTTAGTTAAAATGACAATGTACAATTATTTGAGTTGACTTTGTAGTCGTAGGCTTCATAGCCTTGCCGGGATTTCGCTCGCGGCATACAACTTTGAAGTTGTTTAAGTCGACTTTTGTAGTCGTAGGCTTCGTAGCCTTGCCGAGATTTCGCTCGAGGCATACAACTTTGAAGTTGTTTAAGTCGACTTTTGTAGTCTTGGGCTTTATAGCCTTGCCGAGATTTCGCTCGAGGCATACAACTTTGAAGTTGTTTGAGTCGACTTTTGTAGTCGTGGGCTTTATAGCCTTGCCGAGATTTCGCTCGAGGCATACAACTTTGAAGTTGTTTGAGTTAATCGGCCTTATAGCCGTTCCGAAAGACTTGATAAAATTGACATGGAAATGTAAAAATCACAGTTTAAACATAAAATTTAGATTCATTGCATTATTGAATTTGATTAGCCATTGTTCAGTACAAAAAGAGTTTGAAATATTATCTAGGCATAAAAGCGTTTGAGATGGATCACGTGCCAGGATCGCGGCAACTGTCGTCCTTCGCCATCTTCGAGTTCGTATGCGCCTCTTTCGAGTACTTTGGTGATGGTGTAAGGTCCTTCCCAATTAGCTTCAAGCTTCCCGACATGTTTAAGAGCATCTACTCGCTTGAGGACGAGGTCTCCTACTTGAAATCGTCTAGTGCGGACTTTCCTGTCAAAGGCTGCCCGCATCTTTTGTTTGTACTCTACGGATCGCAGCCAGGCTTCCTCTCGCACTTCTTCTATCATGTCGAGGGCCTCTTTTACTAATTCTTCATTGGTCCTTTCCTCATAGAATGTCGACCTGTGAGATTCCAATCCGACCTCGATGGGCAATAGGGCGTCCATTCCGTAAACCATGTGGAATGGTGATTGCCCTGTTGAACTTCTTGGGGTCGTCCTATAGGCCCATAGGACCGTTGTCAGCTCGTCGACCCAGGCACCAGATGCTTTTTCCAGTCTTTTCTTTAGCCCTTGCAAGATAGTTCTGTTTGTCACTTCGACTTGGCCGTTCGTCTGAGGGTGCGCAACTGAGGCGAATCGCTGCTTGATCCCCATGTCGACACACAACGCCTGGATCCGCTTTCCTTGAAATTGCGTCCCATTATCTGAAATCAAGATCTTTGGGATCCCAAATCGACAGCAGATATTATTGAACAGGAAATGTATCATTTTGTCTTCAGTGATTTTTGCCAGAGGTTGCTTCTACCCATTTGCTAAAGTAGTCGACGGCAACAACCATAAATTTTCGTTGCCCTGTTCCCATTGGCAACGGGCCTACCAAGTCGATTCCCCATTGAGCAAAAGGGATCGGGCAGCTGATTGTCGTCATTGTTTCGGCTGGAACGTGGGGGATTTGTCCATGGCGCTGGCATCTATCGCATCCTTGTACTAATCTTTCGGCTGCCTTTCGGATCTTGGGCCAATAATAGCCTGCTCGAAGGGCTTTGCCAGCTAGGGCTCGTGATCCCATATGTGCTCCGCAACAGCCTTCATGGATTTCCTTCAAGACATCATCCCCTTCTTTTTCGGAAACGCATCGCAGGTGGGGTCCGACCATTGACTTCTTATACAAGACTCCTTCGATCTCAAAATATTTACATAAATATCGGGCTGCTTTTTCAGCCTCCTGCTTATCTCCTTCTGGCACACGACTTTGTAATAGCTCACGGATTGCTCTTCGCCAATCTTGGTTTTCGTCGACCTCCATTGTCTCACTCAGGACACTTCCCTCCAAGTGTAGTGTGGTAACATGATTCCCCATTTTTCCTTCATTCGAGCTTGCAATTCTTGCGAGCCAGTCGGCTCGCTTGTTCTCTTCTCGAGGTACTTGCGTTAGCTCAAAACTTTCCAAGCCTTGCACTAAGCTCTGAATTTCTTCGACATATTTTATCATCCGATCCTGTTTGATTTCGCAGTTTCCCAATACTTGCCCCACAACCAGTTGTGAGTCAGAATGTGCCATGATTTCCGTCGCTCCGTCCCCGATTGCCAGTTGGATCCCTTTAATTAGAGCCTCGTACTCTGCCTCGTTGTTCGAGGCCTTAAATCCTATTCTGATGGCAAAGTCGAGCTGTTCGCCTTCGGGGGATACCAAGGCCACTCCCAGACCAGACCCTTTGGCTGATGAGGATCCGTCGACGTGCATTATCCATTTCTTGCTTGCTCCTCTAGTTCCTTCTTGGATAAAGTCGGCTAGGGCTTGGGCTTTTGTAGCTCGTCGAGGTTCGTACTTGATGGAAAATTCGCTAAGTTCCACTGCCCACTTTACGAGCTGACCCGACATGGTAGGTCGACCCAGGGTCTCTCCAAGCTGGAAATTCGCCCTTACTATTATCACATGGTTCAGGAAATACAGCCTCAATTTTCTGGCTGTGAGTACCAATGTTAATGCGGCCTTTTCGACTTCGGAATATCTCGCTTCTGCGCCTTGAAGTACTCGACTTGTATAATAGATCGGTTGTTGGGCTCCTCCTGCTTCCCTCAATAGTACCGAGCTTAGAGAAAATATTCCCACAGAGATATAGAGCACCAATTCGTCGCCCGGCTCAGGCTTTGTTAACAACGGTAGTTCGCTCAAAAACTCCTTCAACTTTTCAAACGCCATTTGAGCCTCGTCATTCCACTGTAAAGCTTTTTTCTTAAGTAACTTGAAGAATGGGAAACTCCTTTCCACAGCTCGAGCTATGAATCGACTTAGACCTGCAATTCGACCTGTCAGGACTTGCACTTCTCTAACGTTCTTTGGCGGAGCCATGTGGAGTATGGCTTGCACTTTGTCCTTATTTACTTCGATGCCTCTTTCAGTCACGACATAGCCTAGGAATCGTCCTGCCCTCACTCCAAAGGCACATTTACTCGAGTTTAGTTTCATTCCAAATGTTCTTAATGTCGTAAACGTTTCCCTCAAATCCTCCACATGCGAGATCGAGGACCTACTTTTCACCAAGATATCGTCCACATAAACTTCCATATTTCGTCCGATCTGTGATTTGAACATTCGATCCATCAACCTTTGGTATGTCACCCCCGCATTTTTAAGCCCAAAAGGCATGACGACATAGCAATATGTCCCCTTGCTCGTTACGAAACTAACTTTGCTTTGATCCTTAGGAGCCAACGAAATTTGGTGATATCCCTGGGACGCGTCCATCATACTTAGCAATTGACAGCCAGCTGTGGAGTCGACCAGCTGGTCGATTCTCGACAGGGGGTCGTGGTCCTTTGGGCAAGCTAAATTTAAGTCACGAAAATCGATGCACATGCGCCACTTATTTAGCGCTTTTCTCACCATCACTGTATTCGATATCCATTCGGGGAATTGAATTTCTTTTATATGTTTGGCCTTCAGCAACTTGTCCACCTCGACCTCGATTGCTTTATCGATCTCTGCCCCGTGACGCCTGAGACGCTGCTTCACAGGTTTCTTGAGGGGGTCGACATTAAGTTTATGCTCCATGACATCGGGGTTGATTCCCGTTAACTCTTCGGGGGAAAAAACGAATATGTCCCTGAATTCTTTCAGCAGTCCCACCAACTGTCGACGCAACTCATCTTCTAATTCTCGCCCAATTTTAGTGGTCTGTTCCTCTTTTTCCCCGATTTGAATTTCCATTAATTCTCCATGTGGCTCGAGGTCACTCTCGCTTTGTCTTTTTTCGCTTGACATCAGCTTTTTCCCTTCTTTTACCTCCGTCCGTTGGTTTGTTCTTACTGCAATCTGATAACAGGTTCTTGACAGCCTCTGGTCCCCTCTGGCCTCCCCGACTTTATCTCCCACGGGGAATTTTAGTTTCATATGGTAGGTTGACACTACTGCTTGTAATGTGTTGAGTGCTGGCCTTCCCAGAATCACATTATAGGCTGACTCGACGTCGACTACGACAAATCGTACCATTTTCACTTTCCTTAGGTCGTCTTCCCCTAGGACGACAGCGAGCGTGGTCTCTCCTAGGGGTGCGACTTCCGAGCCGTTAAATCCAAAAAGTGAGGTGTGTAGGGGTGAGAGCTCGATGTCGAGTTCCATCCGCTTAAGACAATTGTAAAAAATCACGTTCACCGAGCTTTCCGTGTCGACAAAGATTCTTTGTACTTCATAGCCCGATATCTGAGCTGTGATCATTAGGGCATCGTTGTGAGGTCTCTCGACTTCTCCCATGTCTGCTGGTCCAAAATTCATCACCGGACCGTTTTCCTCGACCTGTTGCACTTCAATTTTTCCATGGTGTCCTCGAGTATATGCTTTTCTGGCCCGATTTGAATCTCCATCAGTCGGCCCTTCGAATATCATGTGAGTTACTCCTCTTTTCTGAGGGAGCTCCTCCTTGTCGGGTGTCCTTGCTCTCTTGTGAGGGCTTTTGCTTCTCTCCCTGCGCCGACTGGTCCACTCTCGATCCTTATAAATGAATTCCTTCAGATGGCCTGCTTTGATTAGTCTCTCAATCTCATTTTTTAGGTGCCGACATTCATTGGTATTATGGCCGTAGTCTTTGTGAAATTGACAATACAGATCGCTTTTAGGCTTTGTCGGCCCATCTTTTCTCGTCCGTGGCCACCTGACAACATTGTCACGGATCTCTTTCTCCATAACCTCCAGTATCCTTGCATTCGAAGCTAACAGGGGAGTATACTGGGCTGTCCTCTATCCCCTTGATCGTCCATCTCTTTCAGACCTCGGGGATCCCTTTCTTTCAGTCGTCGCGACCGGCTTTTTATCCTTCTTCTCGTCCCGAGGCTCAGTTTTTTACTTAGCTGCTTGCAGAAAGTCCGCTTCAGCTTCTTCAACATTCATGTATTTGGCGCATCTTCCTAACACCTCGTCGAACGTCCTCCTGGGTCGCTTTGCTAGGGAGTTTCTGCATAGCCCTGGGAGCAGCCCTCGAGTGAGCCCTCCT
>CACSLK010030614.1:755769-765797 GCA_902706635.1 Striga hermonthica | reverse complement strand
GCCCGTAAGATATCACTGCGACCGTCTCGACGAGACGAATCTAACGGTGTCCTTGAAATTGAGTTTCGAGCACAAATCAGAAACTCGAAATTTCTACAGAACCTCGAAAAATTTCAAAATTAAGCTCGAAAGCTTCAAACCAAGCTCTGATACCACTTGTTGTGGTATCATCCCAAGATCATAATTATAATTGAGAGAAAAAATAAGGTTCTATTACTCACAAGAATAAAAACAAGAGATTTACAAACTCTCCACAACTCTACTTGGTTGTGTTGAACACTCTCAAGGTTGATTGATCACACTCTAGGATGATTTGAATGAATGAAATAAGAAGCTTATTTATAGGTAAGATAGCACCCTACCATTGACAAGCTTTAGCACACCACCATTGACAAATAGTGTGTGAAAGGAGAAGGATGATAGAAGCTAGCCATTGATAAATTCTTCATTGGTGTGCTTATGGTTGTTGGAAGTTTGTACATTGTCGACTCGTTCATGAATGGAACTTTCAATAATTAGGTCGACTAGAGAAGATGGACATGGTCGCAGTAGTTGAAGGACTGTTGGGCTCGTTTCGCATATCACTAACTTGATCGTTGGAGTGCTAATGGCAAAAACTTCTCCCGACGCTTGTTTTGCACATCACCGATTCAGTCACAGAGTTTCACCCCATGATAATCAGGTCTTCGAGGTCATAAACTTGAGTTCCTAACTGATCCAGCCAGCGAACAAAAGTCGCAATTTTAGCTGATGAACTCAGCAAAATACTGAACCATTTCTTCAATTGAAAAAAAGAAAATGAAAAAAATGCTACAACTTTAGTATTTGACCTGACCAGATGGTAGCATTAATGACTTCTTAGATAAGATGGTCAATCTTAAAAACCAAGCTTTGATATAACTAATAAATTTGTTGAGGTCGACAATAGTGCTTACTACCAGTGACCGAGTCCACCAGCACATGATCACCGGAGAATACAAACGAAAATGGTTGGATTGGATCAAAACCTTGATGTTAACGAAAATACATGTTGTGGTATTTCTCAGAAGTCAGAACAAAGTAATAGATAGAAGTTAAAGACACAAAACTCTCCTTACACTAGTCCATCTGACTCGACAAGACGGTCCGGCCGTAATCTGCAGAAATGAAGTAAATTATGATTTAAACACATTTCTGTCATTTGTTATATCAATCAATTATTTAAATATATCAGCAATATTCTACAGCGTGATCAAAAGCCTCCCTGCAAAGCTCAATGAGACCAATACATCAACTCTGAATCGCTTTTAGAATATCGAGTTAAAACTTAAAACATTCTAATTTTTTGAAATTGCATCATAATTTTATTAGGAGAAAAAAGCAGATAGATAAAAGGTCTAATGAAACCGCACATCAGTATCGTTCTTAATTAGCACAAGACTGCCCGTCATCGGGCTTATTCCTTGTAGCATAGGGCCAGATTGTGCTTTCCACAAACGGAATAATTTCTGCATACTGGTGCAAGTCATAAATGCAGACAGGCTTTGGGTCCACGGCAGTGGGATCAAAAAACAGCAGCTCGTTCTTTTTTCCTCTGAAAAACCACTTGTCTTTACCCAAGCACGCCACGGGTCTATCTGCTCCGGGAACACGGAAGCTGGTTACCTGAGCCCACGACTCATTCTCTCTAACCAACAAATGGAATTTCGTCATGCCTTCCACATCATGAAAAAGAACACAACCGAGCAACCCCTCATATTCTACCAGGCAGTACCCATTAGGCCAAAAACACTCGTCGTTTACATGTCGCCATCGGGACCACGAGAATTCTTCAGTGGCAAAGTTGAAGGAAACTATGCCGAAAAGACTCCTTAAATTGTTGTCACATGCAAGCGAATAACTAATCCCATCTATGTAAATAGAGTTGCGTTCTATTGAGTACCACCTGGGCGTATCATCTAACGGAGGTTGAGGATAATTAGATACAGGACGCCAAGAACCAGTCTTCAGGGAGCACACCACATAACGGGGATCGTCGGGATTATATTCAGTGCTGAAGCTGTTGTCGACATCCATCAATACCTTATAGTCTTTAGATACGGGGTCGAATCCGAACCCAGCACAAACTAAGCTAGTACAACTGGCGTCAGAGAGGAGACATCTGATGGGGTAGCAGTCGATGGATTTGAACTCATTAATTAATGGGTTTAACACCACAACTGTGTTCGAGTCCTCGAAATAATTTGCACTATCCTGCATACAGATCAACCCATGGCAGCTGCTGGGCCGACCATAACCACAGATGTGTTGAGTCCCATAATCGGGAGCCGACGGGGTTAAGTCTCTATCGATGTCAATAATGCCGAAGGGGCACGACGGCTCGGACTCGGGATGGTCAAAGTAGAAATTTTTTTCCGGTGTGATGCGCTGCCGGCCGTCGAACGGAAGAACGGATATGAAAACGTCGTTGAGGAATATCTTGTGGGGATTGAAGAGGACAAATTTGAGATTGGGGTTAGGGTTAGGGTTAAGGTTTGTGAGATGGTGCAAAGTACGGGTTTGATTGGGGATGCGACGGAGTGGTTAACCGATTAAACTGCGGGCGGATGTGCTGAGGGGAAAATGCATTAATTAAGTGAGATTATTATGCTAACATTCATGTTTTTCGTCGGCCCATAATCTTCTATCAGTTGTGGACTTTGTGAAAATATATTTTCATGTTTATGGATCTTGTCATCCATTGTAAATAAGTTGTCGTCGTTAAGATATCCTAAATGATGCAATTACAACCCTAATCAGTTACCAAATATCTTGGTCATGTGAATCATTATTTTCCATAATTTCTCCCAAATCTCTATGCAAGTTTCATCTTCTCGTAGCGGGCCGAACTCTGGACTCTTGTTGGTCCCCTGGCCGTCGAACTTGACCAATGTCGAGATTTATTCGTTGCACTCATCGAGGAAACATTCTCCGAGGGGGCTACTGTTTAACGAGGCGGTGATTATGGTAACGAGGCGAATGTCGGGCCTCACCCTAGGTTAGTTTTTTTATATTGTTTTTTTTATTTTATGTTACTTTTTTATGTTTTTATGCCCAGTGAAATGTAGGATTGTTGTTTCTTAAATAACTGATGCTAAATTTTGAGTCTTGGGTTTGAATAAGGTTTTTGTTGATTTGTTATGAGCTTGGGTTGTTAAAAGTTGAAGATTTCAGTTTATTGTGTGTTGTTGAATCGATTTGTTGATTTGTAGGTTCCATGTAATATATACGCAATATATAATGTTGTTTATACGTTAGCAAACATATTCTTTAGGATATAATTTTGTTAAACATTCACTTTATCATATGCTTAACATATATTTTACCATACAATTACGTCAACACAACATTTACTTTATTTAAATAGAACAGTTCCATCCAAGGGATATGAATACTCATTTGTTTCCTCTTAATTAAATGCCACATATAGCTATATTAATAAACCTCAATGTAGTAATTCTTATGTAATATTATTTATACAATAGGAAGTAGGTGTTCCATGTAAAATTTTACACAAAATATACGTAAGTTAAACATGTACACGACAGTTGATGGTGGTGAGAAAAAAACACACAAGTTTTTTATGATTTTTTTTTTCAAACCCCATTCACTATTTTCAATTTATCTTCAGCAACAAGACAACTATACTCAAATGCAACATCAACATCGGATCAAGAACTTCATGTCTTAATTCAACTGAAATTGAACCAGCAACACACAAAAAGCTCAAATCGATCAACTTTTTACAACCCAAGCTCATAAAATATTAAATACAACTTTTCATGTTTTGGTAGAAGGTGTGACTGATCGAGAACTCGTTCTCGAGGCAGAGGACCAACACCTTGACGTGAGCGTCGTTGGTGAAGGTGATGTCGGTGAAGTTGGAGCAAGGTTGGAGAAATTTGCAAGAACATTAGGAGAAGTATTGATGAGGATGAGCTCGTGATAGCTTTATTGGAGAAATAGGACGGAATCTCGCCTTTAAAATAATTATTTACTTGCATGATTATTATTATTATCATCTTTCCTTAGTTATCTTATTAAGTTGTTAGGAAAATATTTATCTTTTCGAATGAAGACTTGTTTAGCAAGTTAGGAATTTGATAGATTAGGAGTCTATTAGGAGCTTATTTATTCCTTCTCTTTTGTTGGAACGAATAGACTTGTTGAATAATAAAAATATTTACTTCAGATTTTTTCTCTTTTCCCTCATTCGTATGCTGAGCTACATCAGTTAGGATCCAGAGACCAGCTACGATCCGCGATGCCTCCATGACGTAACAATGCCGAAGATAGATGAGACACCGCCATCGATGCCCTGATGTGCCAAGCCGATCCGTCTGACCGCCTCATGGCAGATCTCAGGTCTAGGATAGAGGAGATGACGTGGGCCTTCAATACCGGGTTGCACGGCGAGCACGAGAACCGCGATGTAGACGGCAGAGGCGGCGGTCGTGGGGGATTGCATAGGGGTCGAGGCGGACGGGGTTTCTTCAGGGTGCCCATCCTATGTTCACCACCTTCGATCGGCGATGGCGAGAACGACGAGGAAGAAGACATGTCAGAGGATAATCCATTTGATGTTCGTCGGGATCCACACAAGAAAGACATGATTGGTGAAACACGTTTGGAGGCCGCCTTCCTTGTCGACATCGAAGAGTTCTCGAGCGAACTCGATGCAGCCGAGTTCCTTGAACGGATGGTCTCTGTGGATTCAATCCTCAAGTACGAGGAGGTGCTGGACAATCATCGGGTAAGCCTCATCGCCACACGTCTGCGTGGTCGAGCCGCCGCATGGTGGCAGAAAAAAAAAACAAAAAAAACATGATGGCGTCTCGGGAAGTTGAAGATAACTTCATGGGAAAAGTTTCGCAAACACATCGAACATGAGTTTCTCCCACTTAATTTCATTCATACTATGTATCAACAACTTCAAAATTTACGACAAAGTGTGAGATCTATTTATTACTACACAGATGATATTTATTTTTTTCTTAACCGAGTTTTTGTCCGGGAGTCTAAAGATCATTTAGTGTCCCGCTATAATGGAGGATTGTGAATGGCGATTAGGGATATATTGAATCTATTCTCGTCGGACACTGTTTTGGACACCCATCAATGTGCGTTGCTCGTGGAGCAACAACTTGCACGACGTTCGTCGTCGAGGGGATTTCAGCCACAACACAAACACCTTCATGTTCAGCAGCAGCGACTGGCTGTCCATCGGCTGCAGCGGGGCCTCAGAACGATCGCGGTAGCAAGATGGGGTGAGGCGGTGCAGCATTTGGCGGTTCGACTTAGACTATGGGCGGGGTTACCGCGCCGGCTATGGCGCAGGGTCGCGACCAGAGATGGCCTTTCGTTGTTTCACGTGTGGCGAGGCGGGACACATGTAGATGGCTTGCCCACAGCATGGTGACTTTCGCACATTATTGGCTTAGCGGATTCCGAGGGTCACGATTTTGTATGATGCCCCTTCGATTTATGATGACGTACCCGTGCCAGTGAAGGAGCACCTATGTGGAGAAGTGGGCCATGCTTTGGTTCTTCGACAATCATATTTATCACTACGGGTGTCATTCGAGGAGTCTATATAGCGGCACCACATTTTTTAGTCCACATGCACTATGGATGGTCACATGTGTCGGTTCAATATCGATTCTTGTTCATGTAAGAACGTCGTAGCCCAGGACGCCATAGAGAGACTTTGTTTATCGACAGAGCCGCATCACCATCCTTATACTTTTGCCTGGATCCAACGAGGAAACTCTATCACTGTCGACCGACAGGTTTTGGTGAATTTCTCTATCGTCTACACATATCGGGATAAAGAATGGTGTGATGTTGATACCATGAGGCGTGTGCCATCTTTTGTTGGGTCGTCCATGGCAGTTTGATCGGTCGGTGGTTCATGATGGTCATCTCAACACGTATAATTTCACGTTTAAGGGGGTTCGACTTGTGCTTTAGTCGTGTCCTCCTCACTCGTTGGTTAGCACCGATCATTCACCAATTCTTTGTCTCTCTCGCACAGCTTTTGTCAGCGAGATGCGCGAGGTGCCTTTTTTTATACTTTTTTAGGGTTCCGATGTTGGTATCGACCATTCCACCCCACCGATTATTCGTCCCTTACTTGAAGAGTTCGTAGCCGTCTTTCCAGACGAACTACCATCTAGTCTTCCTCCGCTTCGCGACATTCAACACCACATTGATTTGGTGTCGGGAGCTTCACTGCCAAACAAACCATGTTATCGCATGGGTACGGCGGAGCACGAGGAGTTGCGACACTAGATGGAATCCTTTTTGCAACTTGGTGTCGTTTGGTGCAGTTTGCGCCCATGCGCCGTACCTGTTTTACACATCCCGCAGAAGAATATTGCATAGCGAATGTGTGTCGATAGAAGGGCGATTAACAAGATTACCATACATTACCGGTTCCCACTTTCGTGTCTCGACGATCTATGTACCAATAACATGGAACTTCTGTCTCGACTAAACTCGACTCCGTAGTGGTTACCATCAGATCCGCATCAGGTTGGGGGATAATTGGAAGACAACTTTCAAAATTTGGGAGGGTCTTTTCAAGTGGATAGTTATGCCGTTTGACTTCTCCAATGAACCCAACACTTTCATACGTGTGCTGAACCAAGCGCTACGTGACCTCATTGGGTGGTGTGTCGTAGCTTATTTTAACGAAATACTCTTTTAGAATCTGGATCATGTGCGGTCAGTCCTTCTCATTCTGTAGGTGGAATCATTCTAGGCGACCCAACGTAAGTGTTTCATTGTGGTACCCTATGTTCTTTTCTTGGGGTTTTTTTTATCTCAGCGAAGGGTATACGAGTCGATGACGGCAAGGTCGTTGCTATACGTGATTTGCCGACTGCAGCGTCTTTTATGGAGGCTCAAAGTTTTCATGGTCTCGCATCCTTTTATCGGAAGTATATATCTCATTTCAGTTCTATTACCGCACCGATAACGAATTGTCTTATCGGCACGTTGTTCGTGTGAATTCTATAGGTCGTTGAGGCATTCGCTCTTATCAAGAGCAAACTGACGATCGCATCAATTTTGGTTCTTCCCAGTTTTCTAGACTTTTTGAGCTTTCTTCCGATGCTTTAAAGGTCGGGATTGGGGCCGTTTTGAGTTAGGATGAACAGCCCGTCGCTTTTTTTCAGCGAGAAGTTATCTGGACCTTGCCTTCGCTACAGTGCTTATGATGTTGAATTTTATGCAGTGTCTCATGTTGTCCGCTGTTGTAGCAAATTATTTTTGTTTTACCGAGCACCGAATCAAATGATTCGTTTCCCGAGTCGATCTCTCGAGGAAGACGGTTCGAAATCTAGAATTGGTGTCAAAATCACAAGAATGGAAAATAACTCCTAAACACTCTAAGCAAGATAGTTTAGATTGATTATTAACTAAAAATAATATAAAAGCAACTAAAAATATAAATGGAAAATGCAAAAGATGCTTAGGGAATCGGGAATAAACGTTTTGTTTCACAATGTAATTATCGGCAAGTAATCGTTCGGTTAAAGAATTCTAGTCACCTACACGTTTAGAGATTCATCCTCAATACCTTTCAAAACAAGAGAATAAATATAAACGGTAAATTAACGAATTGTTTAACACATAGACAATACCTTTCGGAACAAGTCTATTTTGTATGAGTCTCAATCGATTAACCCCTCCGCTTTCAGTTCAAAGAGTCAATTAAAATAGACTATAAGATTGTTAGTCGTCTAGTATATTCGGATCGTGATCGTCACAATAGAAAACACCATATTCAATTTGAAAAGAAGTTTAACATTGAAGTGTCATCTTCAATACTTAGAAATCAAATGCAAGGTTGAATTGTCACTTTTCAAAGTCTATTTTGTATGAGTCTCAATCGATTAAGCCCTCTCTTTTCGGTTCAAAGAGTCAATTAAAATAGACTATAAGATTGTTAGTCGTCTAGTCTATTCGTGATGGGTCTCTTCTCAGATCTGGAATGGGAAAACGTCCGGATCTGGGATGAACCGGTGCGAATGGGTTTAGATCTGATGTGATGGCGTTCGAACCGTTGTTGAGCCGCAAGAACACCTGCAAGAACTCAACGCCGGAGGGGTATACGGCGTAGAGCCTCCGACGCTCAAGTCAGTATGTGAAATAGATGAAGAGAGCTGCTCTGAGGGAGCAGCAGCCGTAATGGAGAAAGTATATAATCAATGGGAGTTAGGGTTTTGGAGTTACCTCAGCTCCTTTATATAGAAATGGAACATTCACCTGAAGTCCCCAAAATGCCCCGGCCGACTTACTGGAAATGTCCAAACTACCCTGGTCGGTTCGTATTCCATCCATTTCCTCGTCAGCTTCTAGATCCTTCCTTATCCTTAGCTGCCCCTTCGGTATGCTGAAGTGTATTAGAGCTATCAGGATTTATGGGCTTCCAACCTTTCTCAGTCGACTTGATCCAATCGACTCGAGTCGACGGGGTCATATTCGATTGTTAGTAGATCCTCACGTGTTTGACTGTCTTTCAAGAGGAAATCCACTTTTGCTAGTCGACACGTGGAAGTCGACTGGGAGTCGACTGGGAGAGATGCCTCGGTAATCTATGAACCGCGATGGTTATTGAACCGTTACACGACAGTATGGCTATATCATCTAGTCCCCCCCAAAATTTACTCGAAGCGATTCTGAGCTTAAGAGTAAGTTCGGGACGGTCGAATGTCTTTCTCGAGTCTTCTCCCATACCCCGTCGTTTGTCGTTGCCCTAAATTATATCTGGTCGTTTCTGCGACTTGCGAAGCGATGTTCACCCAATCGTATTTCGAACTGACTGGATAAGTCTGGATCTTTTCAAATTCCAAAATTCAAAAGATAACACTTTCTCTCTCCACCGCTTTGTATTCTGTGCATCATCTTGGCCGTTGAAAATGACTTTAATCCGAGGGCTGGGGTTTCTTTGCCCTCTCTATAAGTAATCCTCACCTTTTCTCATCCTCACTTTTCGCACTCACCTCCTTTAAGCTTTCTGTTTATCTCCGGCAAACACAGCTTCTCAAGTTTTCTGGCGCTCTAACTTTCCGGCGTTCTTCTCAGATTTTTCAGGACTTTCTGTCAACCATAATGAGTATGAGTAAGTTTTATTTTCCTATTCGACTTGTTTTCATGTTCTAAGATAAGAACGCCTTTGTTATTTTTCTGGGTAAATTATCTGGGCATAAGAACATCTTTCATTTTCTGGGAATTGTATGTGAATCTTCTTGGTGATTTTCCTGTTAGATCTTTGATTGTAGGCTTTTTATTTCCTCCAAGTGTTTTCCTTTGTTAGTCGTCTTGTTGTGAGAGATCGACTTTTTTCCTTTCTTGTCTCGGTCTTCCTTTGTCGAGTCGAATTGACATGGGGAATATTTTTCCCGTTTCTTCTCCCCTTCTTCCCGTTGTCGAGACGCTTCTTGCGCTATCCTAGCTATTTTGTTGACCCTTTTCTTTGAATCGAATCACGGCCACGCTTTCTAATAGTTTTTCTTGATTGCCATTCTCTTTTTTTTTTTAGATTCCAATCTTGACCCTGTTTCTGACCCCGTCTCCAGTTCTATTGCCTGTGAAATCGATAACTATTCGGGCTCGGACTCTGTTCATCAAAACAATGTCGAACCGTGTTCTCGTCGAAACGTCGAGTCAGAGGGCTCTGTCCATTCCAATGCCTCACCTTTCGGTATCGATTTGACTGTATACAACCAGGCGCTGCTTTCGGGCACACTTTGTGAGGATCCCGAAGTTCTTCAAGTCCTTGAATCCTCTTACCCCGACTTGACTCGAGGTATTTTCCACTAGGTTCTTCTAGACATCCTCATATGTGCGACCAGCCCCATTCCTTTAGTTGATAATGACTTCCTTTAATCGAGTCAGTAACTATTAGCATGTTCCGTGGTAAAGTTCTTATTATCGTTTTATCATGCTCCTGCAGCCGAAATCGATGGCTTCAGGGAGTTCAGCGGACTTCCCTCTGATTGGGC
>CACSLK010030614.1:668959-690339 GCA_902706635.1 Striga hermonthica | reverse complement strand
GTGGCACGAGCGCGTGGGCTGGCTGGCGGGCGCGGATGCTGGCCGCTAGTAGATCGGGCAGTGCTAGCGCGAGCCCGCGGGGCTGTCGGCGTGCGCGCGAGTTGCTCGTAGGCTCTCCATTTCCACACTTAGCCGTATTTCGCCTCTTTTCATTTCAAATTTTCAACTCGACTTACAAACTCTATAAATACTCAATTTTGCTCAAAATTTTTTGGCTCGGCTCTAACAAGTCGGGATTGCTGAGCAGATCGGCACGAGCTCTCGATTTTTTTTAAGAAGGGAAAGGAAAGAAACAAAAGAGAAAATGAAAAAGAAAAGAACAAGGAAAATAAAAACATGGGTTTCCTCCCACGAAGCACTCAGTTTAAAGTCGTGAGCTCGACTTTCCCTTCAATTCAAAGTCAACCGGGCACGGCTCGACGAGCTCCTCCAACCTCATTCTTGAGCTCGTTAAAAATCACATTCGCCCACTTACTTTTCGGAGACACCGGGGGCTTCTTCTTCAACTCCTCACCCCTCTCAAACTTCACTCCATTTTTCATGAACTTTCAACCCCCGGAATTCACATCATCTCTCAAACTCGATGGATTTCCTCCCGATTTTTCATCATCACCCTTAGGCTTATTTTTCGTTCTTTTCTTGCCCGATTTCACCCCATTACTCTCTCCAACATCATTTTTCTTACTCATATCCTCAAATTTCACCCCAACTCCAACATTCTCATTCTCACACGACTTCACCACTTTCAACTTTTCCTCAACACGATTACAATTAGAAAATTTAGAATAAAGGTCGGGATGTACCTCATTGTAGATGTCCTTCATGAATGAGCATTGGCCAACTTTGGGTGGAGCTTCCCAGACATTGTTCATCGTGAAAGTAACCGTCTCTCCATGAGCTGAAAGAGTGACTCGTCCCTCCTTGACGTCGATAATGGTGTTGGTGGTCGCCATGAAAGGTCGCCCAAGCAAGATAGTGTGCTCCTTCCCGGTGTTCGGGACATCTCCAACATCAAGGACAACAAAATCAACCGGCACAACAATCGAACCAACTTTGACCAACACATCTTCAATTATGCCCTTTGGCTCCCTCAAGGTGCGGTACGCCAATTGGAGGCTCATTCGAGTCGGTTTGAGCCCTTGTAAACCCAATTGCTTGTAAATCGAATATGGCATAAGGTTTATTCCGGCTCCCAAGTCTAGCATCCCGGTTGTAGTCTTCCCATTCCCAAACATGATCTTCATGACAAAGGCTCTCGGGTCACATTCTTTCCGAGGTATGGTAGTCGAGGCTACCTCGGAAATCATCACCTTCTCATTATCCCCGAACCTCCTCTTTTTCGATGCTAGGTCCTTAAAGAATTGAACATACGCCGGCACGTTTTTTATCACGTCTAGTAATGGGAGGTTCACGTTTACCTTTGAGAGCATGTCGAAAAGATCCTTGAATTGACGCTCCTTCTTTGTATCTTGCAATCGGCTCGGGAAAGGAACCGGTGGTCGGTAGGGGGTGGTAGTCTTGTGTAAAGCTTCACGGGCATCGAGTTTTGGTTTCTTCTTAGATTTTTCCTCGGTCATCACCTTCTTGTTCTTCCCGGAGTCCTTCATCACATTCAACTCATCCTCATCATCCTTATCATCAGCATCCTCCACCATCACATCATTAGGCATCTCAACCCAGTTATCCGCCACTTTTCTACTTCGTAGGACCGTCACAGCTTGGGCTTGCATGGGTTGGCTCGGGAGTCGATCTTTTTTGTTGTTCTTTTGCATCTCACCTATGGACATCCCAAGTTGCCCCATTTGTGTCTCAAGGCATTTGAGAGAAGCTTGGATTGAAGGCACGCCCTTTACCATTTCATGTAGGGTAGACACGGTTGAAGCAAGGCTTTGAAGATATTTCTCCATGTTGTTGATTCGAGGATCCAAGGTGGTTGCCTTAGTCTCCTTCTCGGGCTCCGGTAGAGGTGGCATTGGTTGTCCCGGGACAAATCCTCCTCGCCCTTGTGGGTAACCTTGAAATTTGGGTCTCGGTTGGTACTCTTGGAACTCGGGCCTCGGTTGAAATGGTGGTCGATTGTTTGGTGGGGCATATTGTTGAGGTTGGGTATAGGCTTGTTGTGGTGCCGGTTGGGGTGGATAGGTTGCTTTCGGGTCCCTCCATGAGAATTTAGGGTGGTTTTGCCACCCAGAATTGTAGGTGTTCGAGTAAGGATCAGTTTGGACCCAGGGGGCGTACCCATGGATAGCATTGATGTCGTAGGGAACTCCGTCGAGATTTGGTTCGTAGGCCAGCCCCATATAATGTGGACACTCGTGGCCTCCATGGCCGGCCTCTCCACAACAACCGCACACCTCGGCCATCACCACTTGGGTCGACTTTGCATCTCGTAGCCGGAGTTGTTTGAGTTCCTCCTATAATGAGGCAAGCTTGGCAAGAACGGCATCGTTCGAGGACCCGGTCGATGGTATAGCCTCATTCACGGGGGCCCTCTTACGAACTCTCTTCCGTTGGGAGTTCTCACTCAACATTTCATAAAGCTCATAAATCTCCTCGGTTGTATGACTCCCGATATCTTCTCCGGCCGCATAGTCAACCATATATTGGAGGGTTTGGTGTAGCCCGTCGTAGAAGAATTGATTTAGCACCCCGAGGCAAAAGTGATGGTGCGAGAATTGAAGTTGGTAGCTTTTGAACTGCTTTCACGCCTCGTGAAAGGTTTCTCCCACGTTTTGGCCAAAACTAGCAATTTGGGTCCAGAAGTCGGTGGTCTTTTGGTGCGAGTAGTACTTGCCCATGAATTTCTCATAAACGGCTTCCCACGTGTTGAGCGAGTTTGGAAGCAAGGTCATGAACCAAGTCTTTGCTCGATCCTTTAATGTGTAAGAAAAGCACCTCATCCGGAGTTTATTCTCGGTTAGTCCTTGGAGGGGAAATGTGTTGACGGTTGCATAGAAGTCTCGAATGAAGTTGAGAGCATCCTCTTGGGCGAGGCCATAGAATGAGGGAAGTTGGTTTAGGTGGATGGTTTTGTGGTCGTAGTTTGGGCTGCCTCCCCGAGCACAAGGCACGAGGTGTTATCTCCAATGATAGGTCGTGCAAAGTACCTCATGTTCGGGGGAGGTGGTGGTGGCAATTGCTCTTCTTGTCCCGCCATTGATTTGGTTTCGGGTTCCAGTTGTGGTTCTTCAATATCAAGCTCAACGAAAAGGTCGATCGATGGTGTCTCCTCTACGGGTGCACGCCTTCGTCTACCTCGCATAAACACAAACAACAACTATACCCGAGAACGCACCAATGGGAAGCAAGGTCGAAACATAATTAACAAAAACAAATTACCTAGAAAATCAAGAGAAATCAAGAGAAACACGAAAATTAAGCAAATATCACAAAAATCAAGAGAAACACGAGAAAAAGAGACAACCAAATAGCAAACTAGGCGTCCTACTTGCCTTACCCGGCAACGGAGTCATTTATTTAGTAAAGATTTGGTGGGCAAAGGATAACCGAGTTACCCGACTCGGGTCGATCTCGAGGAAAGGCTATTCGGAGCTTCACTTACTAGTTGATTGTCCAAATCACAAAAATAGAAAATAAAGTCCTAAACATTCTAAGAAATTGATTGGAAGGTTGATTATCACTAAACGAGCACTTGAAAACGAGCAATTAACTAAAAGCAATATCAAATCACGAGCAAGTAGCAAACTAGATCATCGGAGTCTCATGCCATAGCCATAACGAGATGATAATCAATCGACATA
The DNA here is from genome assembly GCA_902706635.1 of Striga hermonthica. Classification (NCBI taxonomy): domain Eukaryota; kingdom Viridiplantae; phylum Streptophyta; class Magnoliopsida; order Lamiales; family Orobanchaceae; genus Striga; species Striga hermonthica. The sequence goes on along the minus strand of CACSLK010030614.1, from coordinate 686,578 downwards.
AGGAATAAACGAGCTATGAGAATTAGATTGCTAACCCTAGTCGTCTATCCCTAAGTGATTAAGCCCTAATCGGGTCTTAATCCTTAAACGAGATCAACAAGTAATTAACTCCTCTATCTACTCAACCAAGCAATCAAGTACAAGCATTTCCTCCATCATCAATCAAATCCAAATTTACCCTAATGAACATTATAAGTAAAAATGGAGCAAAAACCGAAGTAAAGAGCTTTAAACCTAAATACTCATCCTTCCATTGCGTAGACGATGAAAAACGGAGTCAAAAGCTCAAAACTTGAAAGAAACCAAAGTCGCCGGAAAATCTCCCGGAAAATAGCTTAAGCTCCTAATCTAGAGAGCAAAATAAAACATAAGCTAAGTTCCCAAAAAGGAAAAATGAAATAATGAGTAGTGGATGTTCAAAATGCAAAGGAACAAAAATATATATAGTCTAGCCAAAACACACACTAGAAAATGCACAATTAAAAAGACAATCTCGAGCTCTCTGCAAGATTCGCGAGCTCGCCGGAGGTGATGTGCATGGGCGCGGTACTCTCGAGCTCGCCGAGGGAATCACGGGCACGCGAGTGTGCTGATGGAGGGACTCTCGAGCTCACCGTCGGCTCCACGGGCGCGGGAGTGAGGAGGTTGCTGCACTTCTTGGCACTCTCGAGCTCTCCATTCCTTCCGCGGGTGCGCGAGTGAGGAGGTTGTTGCACTTCTTGGCACTCTCGAGCTCGTGGCTCTTCTCACGGGCGCGCGGCTAGTGTGCGTCCGCTAGCTTGCGGGTCTCGGCGGGGCTCACGATTGGGCAGGTTCTAGGCACGTCCAGGCTCGACTAAGGACTCGAAACACTCGGTTTGAAATGGTTCGCGCAGATGAATCGAAACTTTTCAGAATTCTTGGGAACTTCGCTCGACTCCCTTCATTCATCCACGGAATACACCTGAAAATATACCAAGAGCACGGAAATGTACGCCAAAATATAAAATAAAAGAAAGACACAGAAATGCACGAAAAACGACAAAATGGACTGGTCGACACCAAAATGAACCTAAAAACGACTCGATAACACATAAACACATAAAAATAAGCCCAAAAATATAACAAACACTGCTCTTACTAAAGAAGTTTGTGAGGATGAAATTAAATTTGCTCTCATGACCGTGGATCAAAACAGTGCCCCTGGTATAGATGGATTAACAACAGGTTTTTTTCAATTCTCTTGGACTCGCATTAAGGACATCTTAATCAGGATGGTCAAGAACTTCTTTTCTTCTGGTAGGATGCCTAAAGGTCTGAATCACTCTGTTACCTCCAACGTTCCCAAAAAACTGAACCTTTCATCTGTGTCTAATTTAGACCTATAAGTTTGTGTAATGTCATTTACAAAATTATCTCCAAAATTATTGCTAATAGGTTGAAAAGTGTCTTGTCTGTTTGTAATTCTCCCTCTCAATATGCTTTTTTCCATGGCTGCCAAATTCTGGACAATGTCATTGTGGCTAATGAAGTTAACCATTACCTTAACAACAAACAGAAATGGAAATACAACTTCATGGCCATCAAACTTGACATGACAAAGGCTTTTGACAGGGTAGAATGTGATTTTGTTTCTAAGATATTTCATAGGATGGGTTTTTGCACTAAATTTACTCCCTGGGTTTTAGCTTGCATTTGTTTTTTTTAGCTTTTTCCTTTAACATTAATGGTGAGTGTCTTAGTCTGTTAAAACCCTCTAGAGGATTAAGACAGGGAGACCCACTGTCTCTCTATCTTTTCATATTAGTGTCTGAAGCCCTTTTCAATCTTATATCTCAAGCTATGCTTCATTCTAATTTTCTTGGTATCCAAATTGGTAAATATGCTCCTTCTATTACTCATCTTTTTTTTTTCTTTTTTTGGGCTGATGACACTATTTTGTTCTGTAAGGCCAATCTTTATCATGCTAATCTTGTGACTATGGTCAGGGCAAAAGGTGAACCTTGACAAGTCCTCCATCTTCTTCTCCAAAAACACTTATGAAGACACCATATCAAGCATCTGCTCTGTGTTTTCTGGTACTTCTAGAGTGAGTGCAACAAACAACCTAGGTCTTCCTCTAGGTATTGGTAGGAAAAAAAAAAAAAAAACAGATCTTTCATTTGTGAGTGATTGTGTGAGACAAAGATTAAACAGTTGGAAAAACAAATACTTGATTGAGACGGAGAGAAGTATTGATTAAATCTGTATTATCTGCTTTACCCACTTATGTTTTCTCTTGTTTCAGAATACCTGTGGGAGTTTTGAATATTATTTGCATGGATATTTCTAACTTCTGGTGGGGATTGAAAGACATTAGGGGTAGCAAAGTCCACTGGGCTAAATGGGATAAGCTGGTGAAACCCAAAGACTTGGGGGAGGGGGTTAGGTTTTAGAGATTTACAAGCTTTTAATGAAGCCCTACTTGTTAAGCAAATCTGGAGGCTTATTACTAAACCTAAACTTTTAGTGAGTAGGGTTTTGAAAGACAGATACTTTAAAAAACCTAAGGGCTAGATTCAAGGTGGGCTAGATACTTGGTTGTGGAGAAGATGGTTGGGAGCTAGGAAGTACTTAGACCTAGGGGCTAGATTCAAGGTGGGAAATGGGCATAATATTCGTATTTGGGGTTCTCCTTGGGTACCTAACTGCTCTCCTTTCATTCCTAGTTGTCCCTTTCCAACCAGAGCTGGTCCTGAATATTTTTTGGCTCTGGGCCAAATACAAAAATAGTTCCTTAAGTATTATATATGTGTACATATATACATATATATATATATATATAGATATATATATATATATAAATTAGAGTATTTATATAATATCAACAATGCCCTAATCATTATTTTGCTTAACATATTAATTTATATAATCTCATATGTAATGCACAACCTTATCACAATAGCTCACAATTCATCACTTATATAAAGGTTATTGGCACTTTGATCTTCCAAGAGATAATACCTTGAGTGCTTTTATAAAATGATAATGTCTCAGTATAAATTTCAGACACATCAAATAACTAATTTACCAACCAAAACTTTTTTTTTTGGCGGCAAAAATATAGTAGTAACAAAATCACTTATAAAGTTTCAGTAAAAATTTTAGCGAGAAAATTATCAATTATATCACCATAACAAATTTCATATAATATCCTTCTATTGCATAGATTAATTAGTTGCTAAATTTGATATAGCTCGTTTTTTTAAGTGGTTTTTATATGTTATAAGAAGGATTTATTTTGTAGTTTAAACATGATGATATGTAAAATCCTTGAGTGCTTTCAGGATTTATTTTGTAGTCTAAATATTATTAATAAGTAAAATTATAATTAAGTTATTATCAATATTATCTTAAATAGATAAAATAATATAAATTTATTACAACATCAATTTTATTGATCTTTAGTTAATTTATAGTTTAGGTTTGACCTATAAAACAAATAACTCTAACAACACAAAACTAAAAAATATGAAGCATATAAAATTTACAAATCAACCATAAATAGTAACAAAATATATATTAAATATATTTAAATTTTATCAAGCAACCTTAAACCACACTGAATGTAATTTTAAGAAATTAATTAAATATAATCTATAAATTAATTATAATGGCCAATTAACCAATCAATAAATTTATGTAAATAAGATAAACATGTATAAAAGGATAATGTAACTAGATGACATAGATAATTAAGAGCAACTCTAATAGAAAGTTTTCATGAGGTTTTCATAAGGTTTGAAAACCTGATGTTGATAGGTTTCTATTATTTATATAAGGTTTGGGGTTTGGATTTGTAACATCGGTTTGGAATTCCAAACCTGTATCCAAAATAATGTAGAAATTGTATGTACAAATGCATAAAAGGACGTGATGTTCAATTCCTCATCAAATATGTGATATGATACATGGGAGCGCGTGGGGTGAAAAAAGGTGTTTGGCCCCACAACAATATAGTGGTTGTTTGTCCCCCACAATTTATTTATGACGTTTTTTCCTTTTTTTTAAAAAAAAAATCCTTCCAATTGAGTTTCTTTTTCTGATTAATTAATGAGCGACTTCGGGTGTTCCGTCAGGCCACGATAAGCTAGTCGAGCATTAACAAAAAGTGCTTTCGAGAAAGCACGAGAAGAGGAGAAGCCGTTTGTGGCGTCGATTCATTATTTTGAGGTCTCAATCATTTATTTAGAGAAGCTCGAGTTCGAGGTTGCATATTAGTAAAATAAATGAAAAAGCCGTTTACGTGGGTCCCGCAAGGTCGCGTGTGACTTTGGTTTACTTTGAATCGATTTGGGACGTGTTTAGATGATTCAGGCACGATGTCCTGCGGGGCATTTATCGAGTATTTTGGAGTTCCGAGCATTTAACTAGAGAAGTTTGAATTCCCGTGGGAATAGTAGCAAAATGAGCGAATTTTTCGCTATATATCAGCTTATTTAATGAGGCGACTTCGGGTGTTCCGCCGGGCCTCGATAAGCGAGCCGAGTATTAACGAAAAGTGCTTTCGAGAAAGCACGAGAAGATGAGAAGCCGTTTGTGGCGTCGATTTATTATTTCAAGGTCCTGATCATTTATTTAGAGAAGCTCGAGTTCGAGGGTGCATATTAGTAAAATAAATGAAAAAGTCGTTTACGTGGGTCCCGCAAGGTCGCGTGTGACTTCGGTTTACCGAGAATCGAGTTGGGACGTGTAGATGATTCAGGCACGATGTCATGCGGGACATTTATCGAGTATTTTGGAGTTCCGAGCATTTAACTAGAGAAGCTTGAATTCCCGTGGGAATAGTAGCAAAATGAGCGAATTTTTCGCTATATATTAGCTTATTTAATGAGACGACTTCGGATGTTCCGTCGGTCCTTGATAAGCGAGTCGAGCATTAACGAAAACTGCTTTCGAGAAAGCAGGAGAAGATGAGAAGCCGTTTGTGGCGTCAATTTATTATTTTGAGGTCCCGATCCTTTATTTAGAGAAGCTCGAGTTCGGGGGTACATATTAATAAAATAAATGAAAAAGTCGTTTATGTGGGTCCTGCAAGGCCGCGTGTGACTTCGGTTTACCGAGAATCGAGTTGGGACGTGTTTAGATGATTCAGGCACGATGTCATGCGGGATATTTATCGAGTATTTCGGAGTTCCAAGAATTTAACTAGAGAAGCTTGAATTCCCGTTGGAATAGTAGCAAAATAAGCGAATTTTTCGCTATATATTAGCTTATTTAATGAGGCGACTTCGGTTGTTCCGTCGGGCCTCGATAAGCGAGTCGAGCATTAAAGAAAAGTGCTTTAGTTGAGCATATTTGGAATGAACCTAATTAACAAGAGTAATAATTTAGTTAATCTATATTTTATTTCATCGTAACTTTCGCGTGTGATAATATGTATTTTTTCTTTATTTCATTGTAACTTTTATCTTGTTTGAGCAATGTGTTGTCGTTCGTTCTACTTTGAAAAATCTCGTTGTTCATTTTTTTTTTAAAAAAACGTATCGAACTCGTTTTATACCATAAAATTGAACTAATTTTTTTTATCTATGTCTAATTCCAGTTTTATTTTAATTACTAATCTATAATTATAAATACGTGAAACATTTAGATTAAATAAAAATAAAAGTAGAGTTATAGTTTTAAAATATTAATAAAAAATAAGAGTATAATATTTATTATAAAAATAAATGGGAAACATGTGAGACCCATAAAAAGGAGGTTTATGAGGTTTATTGTTATTGGAGGTTTATATGTGTAGGAGTGAGAATAAGGATTTGAATGATGCGGCATATTGGGAATAGAGAAAGGAGGTTTGTGTAGTTGTGTTATAAGAGATGCTCTAAGTTCAAAGGAAGAGAGATAAATAAATGATAAAGACAACAAAAAAAAAAAGTTGGATGGTGTGTTATAGAAAATAGAAAAGTGAACTTGTGGGATAATGTGCTAAAAGTTGGAGAGAATATGAACAATAAATACTTGAAAAATACTTACAAGTCTCCACGTTTTTTAATTCATGGACATAAAAGCAATAGTATAACATATGGGTCGGTGTCCCTCCCACGAATTGGGTCCTGGGCCAAGGCCGGCCGTGTTTCCAACAGATAGAGATAGATTATGTAGAGTTAAGGACTTGATCAGGCAATCTACTATGACATGGGAGAGAGAACTTATTTTGCAAACTTTTAATCCTCTTAATATCCCTTTGAACCCTCAAGGTGGCTGTGATCACCTTATCTGGCACTCGAGCAAAAATGAAACTTTTCTATCAAAGAAGTGTACAAAGTGGCACTAGCTAATATGAAATCCCAGCAATCTGAAGCTTCAACGTGACTTCCCAAGTGCTCTGAGAAGAATGTAGAGAATCTCCTGGAAATTACCATTCATTGAAAGGTCAAAAATTTTGTTTGGAGATGCTGGAACAACTTCATCAGCTCTAAAGACAATCTGACATCTAGAGGTATTCTACAGGATAAGAGATGTAAAGTTTGTGGAGAAGAGAATGAAGACATCTCCCACATCTTGTTCCATTGCCCTAGAGCTGTGATCTGTTGGAAACTCTCATGCCTGCATTGGTATTCTCTTGACAATAGAATTACCAGCTTTCAAAAAAGGTGGATGGACCTTTGTAACATCAAAGAGGGTCAGTGTAGATCTGAGAGAATGTGTCCATCTGCTCTGCTGATTTGGAGCCTGTGGGAAATGTAGAAATGATTGGGTCTGGAACAAGCTTTATTGGAATGAGAAAGAAATTGTGGAAAAAACTGTCTCAGAATGACTGGAATATCCAACATTGCAGATGGAGAAGAACAGCTTATAAAGTACAATTTATCTTCAACTCAGTACCACAAAAACCAATTTTCCACGAAGGTAGGACGAAAGAGCTTATTCGTCAGTGCCTTGGGTTCTTTGGGGGATTGTTTTGAAGCCATTTGCAGAGTTGTTGATGATGGAGAAACCATGTGTTGGAAGAAACCTGTGGTGCAAGTTGAAACTGCACAAAAAGCTCTATTACTAGCTGTGAGATGGAGTTTGGAGCTAGCTATGTCTCGGGATTGGAAAAATTTCACTTGTTACCATACAGGATAAAGACTTGGTGGCTCAAGTGCAAGTTAGGAAGGTTTACCATTTATCTATGGCAGATCACTTTACCCATATATACAATGTCACTTCCAATGCAATGAATTGTTCTTTTGTTTTTTTACTCCTGTTAGCTTTTAGTTTTTATGTTGCGGATTGAGTTGTATTTATTACATCCCTGTTGGGCTTCATCAGGTTCATTGTGTTGTATGTTGGAGCCCATTTCGATAATTTGATGGTCTGGTTTAATGCAAGTGTAAGCGTCCTGGTTCGATTTGGAGCGGATCGATCTTTGTCCTCGTCGGTAGAACACCGAAAACCTGCAAGTAACTCTCACACCGGGGGTTGTGTCCGGTGAAGAGCCACCGATGCTTAAGTCAGTATGTGTATGAGTATACTGAAGTGAAGAATGAATAGGATGTCTTAAGGGAGAAAGGCTCACTCCCTTTATATAAGGGTGAGATACCTGCCCTAATAACTGTCCGGATGAGGTGAGCTGGCTGCCCAAGCTGCCCGTCCGTACTCTGACACACCGCGTGCATGTCAGAGGTTGCGCGGGGGCGTTGGGGAGCTGTCAGAGGTGGTTATCGGTATCCACCAATGTATTCTCGACACGTGTCCCCCTGCACATGGGGTAAATATTCTCCTGAGATTCGGTTAGAGGTTCCTACACGCGCCTGTGACTAGGCCGACTGTTGGGTCCTCGAAGTGATCGACCTGATAAGGTCGAATAGATTGCTCGATTGCTTATATGGTCGAGCGATAGACTGGTCGACCACCTATCTGGTCGACTATTTGAATCATCGATCCTCCCGCTTCTTGTCTCGGCTTCCTCCTAGTTTGATCTTCTCGACCGGCTGAGTAGACCGGTTGTGTAACACCCCGCCTAAAACTTACTAAAATCAGAGTAAATTTTTCGCGCTATAAAAGGAAAGCACTTATATAATTTTCGAAAACTCATATTATTTTTTCGAAAATACTTTAACTTTAAAAACGCGGGATGCTACTCAACTTTAATCTTATATCTTTATCACTATAATCTATCATGCATGCGACCAAGTAAAATCATTCTAGAATTAAGGACATGAATAATACCGGCTAAAACATGCATATTCTGAAAATCTAACATAATCTGAAATCTGAAATACTAGACTGAAATCTGACATCTGAAACACAGGTCTAATATGTGGAAGCAGAAATAGTTCGGAAAGCACACACAAAACATAAGACAAACATAGATAATTCAACACGTTCAAATACTATATGACATGTTTTCACAAAAATGTCCTGAAGCTGGACCAACACCACATAACTGCTCACGCTCCACGCGGGACTCCATCACCTGAAAAATAGGGTAGTGGGGAGGCGTGAGCACAAAGGAATCAACGGTGCTCCGCCGGAACCGGCACTGAATACTCAGCACAATTAATAATAAACTATGGAATCAACATATATATGAATAAACTGGTCTGACTATGGGACTAACGGTAAACCGGTACTCATGTGCACACTCTGGGGATCCCCTCCCACAGAAATCCAGGCTGGGCCTCGCCCACTCATCTGGACGCTGGACTTAGGCTGGGCCTCGCCCACTCATCTAAGTCATAACTGAAATCTGATATCTTGACCAAGACGGGATCACTCATCTGTCTCGGTCCTTCAATTTAATCACATATAGATCTCAAACATGGTAAATTATTAAAAGCGATGAAATACACAGTACATGGTCCCCACCTAGAAACTGGCGAAAAGCGAATGCTGAATATATCTGAATGAGTAGCTGATGGAGGCTCGACTCTCCTCAAGCTACAAAATATATTGAGCGAAATATTCTAAGTACTAGGCTCAGAATAAAACTCAAATCTTTAATATCTTATATATCTAGGTTCGCTCACTCGGCTTTAAAAAAATCATTTTGGGATTATGAGCTGATTTTGAAAATATTATCGTCGTTGAGGCATTCTAGAGTTCTCTGAAATATTTCTAAGTCTGGGACTAGAATCTGACTTAATCTAATCTGACTGAAATCTAAATTATATCTGAATCTTTAATCTATCTGAAATTCTTAACTTTATCTGAAATCTTAATCTGACATCATCTGAAATTTATCTGACATTTTATCTGAAATATATATCGAACAGTCCGGCTGACCAGACCAGTTCGACTGAACTGGACCGACGGCTCACTCGGAGTCGGTCGGTCATTCGCTTGACTATGTGCAGCTCGGTTTGACCGTGGTCCGATTTCGGCGTGGCGACTCGGGCCGGCACGAACTCGACTGACACGGCTTAGCCGATGCACGAGTTGATCGGTGCCACGGTCACTGACGCAGGGGCGTGCTTGGACCACGGCTAATGGAACGACGCGTAGATGGCGAGTCGGATGGACTCGGTGCACGGGCACGCACTCGGGGGTTGACTCGGACTCGGTGCACGGGCACGCACTCGGCGGTTCGGCTCCAACGGTCGAACGAGAGGCGGTCACGGGCACGAGACAACGATACGCATTACGATATGACGGTTAACTAATTATCCAGACGGTACTAGGGTTCAATCAATTATAAACGGATCCGGAAAAATACCCGGTTATCGGAACCGGATAAAACTAGGGTTTTGATTCCACAAAATCCTAATTCAGTTAAGGCCGATATTTAATATACATATTCTATGTGATTTAAAAATAAATCTAAAATCCACAACTGCAGCTAAAGTCTCAATGAAACCATTATTTTATTTTTACGGCATTAATATCTAAAGTCTCGATTTTTATAACTAAGTCAAACAACATCCAAAATTTACGAAAATCGAAACATCACATCCTCAATAATCAATATATGTATGGTCTATGGTCAACATCTCAAGTCAAAAGTCAACTCCTAACTCAGTCAACTCCAATTTACTACGACCGATCAACGCATTTGACCGGCTCGTTTATCTACCAAACCAAGTCCGAAAATTATGAAATTTAATCCTACGCCTCAAAATGACGTAACGAATTTTATAGTATTTATTTCAACATTTTATCGCATTTATTTAAAAAGTCGAACATTTTAGCTTTAAGCCCGTAAATCCCGATTTATTCAAAATCGCTCAAATCTCCCAATTTATTCTTTTATATCAATTCAAATATCATGTCTAAGCCGTCAAAACCGAGATTTAGTAATTATACCTCAAAACAACTCGGATCGGGAAGACCGAAAATAGATCGGTAAGAATAAGAGGCAAAGAGGAAGATGAGTTGGATCTTGAGCCACACGGTTGCTGAAAACGGGTCTAAGGAGCTGCTGGTCGGGGCTAGGGTTCAGCTGGAGCTGCTGGTCGCGAACCGGGGGCTACTGACGGAGCTGGCGGTGCACAGTCGCCGGAAAAACTGGACGACGGCGGAGCTGCGGGCCTGGTGGCGTGAAATCGCCGAAACACGGACTGAACTTGGTTGTGGAGTGCAGCTGGTTCGACGCGGAGGAGAAAGAGCTGGAACTGTTGGTGGGATGAGCTCGTCTCGCCGGAGAAGACGAAGGAGGTGGCGGCGCGTGGAGGGACGCGCGAGCTGGGTTTCTCCGTTTTCCGGCAAGGACGAGCTAGGGGACGACGGGGTTGGAGCTGGTCGCGACGGAAACGAGCTCGGCTTGCTGGAAACGAGCTGTGGAGGGGGTCGCCGGAGTTTCGAAGCTCGCCGGAAAAGCTGGAACAGTGGCGTGAAGGTGGCCGGAGTTGGAGGTCGCGGTGGTCGGGCTCGAGCTAGGAGATGGCGGAGGTGATGGTGGTTGCGGTCACGAGCTCGGCCGTGGGGGAGCAGCGGACGACCTCGACTGATTCTTTCTCCGTTCTTTTCTTTTTTTTTTTAATTAATTAAATGGGAGCAGAATCTTTTTTTTTTTTGAGCTGGGGGAAATTCTTGGCTGCGCGTGGATGATGTTGTGTGGAGGAGAAAAATAGCTAAGTGTGAGTATTTATAGGTACAAAGTAGCTAGGGTTTGGCTTGGATATTGGGCCTAAAAATCGGGCTTAGGATTTCATTCAACAATGCCCGATTAAAAAAATTAGTTGAACTTAAACTAATTGACTTGTAGTAATAATTCTGACTTGGGCCGAAATTAAATATTGGGGCCGGAATAAAATACTACGAGGGCTCGATATTTAAAATATCACTTGGGCTTGGAAATTAATTCGACTATTCGAATCAAAGATGGCCGACTTAAATTATTGGATTCGCTCAAAATTAATTGGGCTCGAATAATCAAATTATCCGACTTCGGATCACTTAAATAAAATTCCAACTTTAATAATTAAAGTCGGAAGAATTATTAATGGCTTAGACTTTAATTCTAATTATTTAATTTAATGCAAATAAATATAAATAATGCATCAAATTTAGAAGCTTAATATTTATGAAAATATAGTCGAGCTCCATAAATAGTAAATAAAAATCTGGGCGTTACAATCTATCCTCCTTAAATTATTTCCGTCCTCGGAAATTCCAAAACTAATCATAAGTCCGACTCGACTATAAACTAGGAATCGAAAATACATAATACTAATCAGAACTGGAAATCAGGATAACAAGCACGAATCTCCTCCTCTCGCTCCCACGTGGCCTTGGCCTCGCCGTGGCGAGTCCACAGGACTCTAACGAGCGCTACATCTCTGCTCCTCAGCTGCTGAACCTTTCGGTCCAGAATAGCAATCGGCTGCACCTCGTACGTCAGGTCCTGCCCGACGTCAAGCTCACTGTAACTCAACACGTGTGCTGGGTCATACACGTAATCCTTCAGCATCGAAACGTGGAAGACGTTATGCGCACCCGAAAGCTCGGGTGGCAACGCCAACCGGTATGCGGCCTCACCCACTCGCTCGAGGATCTCGAATGGGCCTAAGAAACGGGGCTGCAGCTTCCCCCTCTTCCCGAAGCGAACCACGCCTCTCAAAGGCGTGATCTTCAAGAATGCCTTATCTCCCTTCTCGAACTGGATATCTCGTCTACGCTGGTTAGCGTAACGCTTCTGTCGATCCTGTGCCACCTTCATCCGCTCACGGATCAAGGCGACCTTCTCCACCGTGTCCTCGATCAGCTTCGGACCGAGAACCTGCCGTTTGCCGACCTCATCCCAATAAAGGGGTGATCGGCACTTGCGACCGTACAACGCCTCGTACGGTGCCATCCTGATCGACGCCTGATAGCTGTTGTTGTACGCGAACTCAATCAACGGCAACAACTCCTCCCATGAACTACCACGGTCCAGAACACATGCTCGAAGCATGTCCTCGAGTGTCTGGATGGTCCGCTCTGACTGCCCGTCGGTCTGCGGGTGAAAAGCGGTGCTGAACCTCAACTGTGTCCCCACGGCCTCGCTGAGGCTCTTCCAGAACTGACTGGTAAAACGGGGATCTCGATCTGACACTATGACCTTGGCGACTCCATGAAGTCGCACTACCCCGCGGATATAGATACTCGCGAGCTGGTCCATGGACATCGTCATCCGCACGGGCAAGAAACGAGCCGACTTCGTCAGTCGGTCCACAACTACCCAAACCGCATCATGCTGCTCTCTCGATTTGGGTAGTCCCGTAACGAAATCCATGGTAAGCTCTTCCCACTTCCACAGTGGGATCTCCAAGGGCTGCACTAAACCCGGTGGAAACTTGTGCTCGGCTTTCACCTGCTGGCAAACCAAGCACTTCTTCACAAACTCAGCAACATCTCCCTTCATGCCCCTCCACCAAAATGACCCTTTCAGGTCGTGGTACATCTTGGTGCTGCCGGGGTGCGCCAAATAGGGTGCACTGTGAGCCTCGGTCAAGATATCCTTCCTCAGGGCCTCGACATTCGGCACAACGAGCCTTCCCTTATACTCCAAGGCACCATCCGCGCCTCGGTAAAACCCCTCTACGCCCTCGGCAACAACCTTCGCCCTCATGGAACGGACGAACTCATCAACGGACTGATCTCTCCGAACTCGATCTCGGAGCATGGGCCACACTCTCATCGACCGAACACCTCCTACTACAGGCATCGTAGGAAGTGACTTGACGACGTCTAACTGTATCCGAGCGAACTCTCGAAGGAGCTGACCCTGCTGGGTGATCATGCAAGTCAACTCGCCCCTCGCCTTTCGGCTAAGGGCATCAGCTACCACGTTCGCCTTCCCCGGATGATACTGAATGGTGCAGTCATAATCCTTCACTTGCTCCAACCATCGCCTCTGGCGCATGTTGAGCTCCTTCTGCGTGAAGATATACTGCAGACTCTTGTGATCGGTGTAGATCTCACACCGACCACCATACAAATAGTGCCTTCATATCTTGAGTGCGTGAACAACGGCTGCCAACTCAAGGTCGTGAGTCGGGTAGTTCTCCTCGTGGGGCTTCAGCTGCCGCGAAGCGTATGCGACAACCTTGCCCTCCTGCATCAGCACGCACCCAAGTCCCTGCTTCGAAGCATCACTGTAGATAGTGAAACTCCGTGTAGGGTCCGGTATAGTCAGCATGGGCGCTGTAGTCAACCTCTCCTTGAGCTCCAGAAAGCTCGACTCACAACGACGACTCCACTCAAACTTCGTCCCTTTCCTCGTCAAACGTGTCAAGGGTAGGGCTATCTTCGAAAACCCCTCGATGAACCTCCTGTAGTAGCCTGCTAACCCGAGAAAACTCCGTATCTGGGTAACAGACCTCGGTGCTGACCAGTTCCTCACTGCCTCGATCTTCTCGGGATCGACCTCAATGCCCTCGGCCGTAACGATGTGACCGAGGAACGCCACTCGATCGAGCCAAAACTCGCACTTCGAGAACTTGGCGTACAGTTTCTCTCGCCTAAGAGTCTCTAACACAATCCTCAAATGCTCCTCGTGCTGGGCTGTGCTCCTCGAGTAGACCAAAATGTCATCTATGAAGACGATGACAAACTGGTCCAAGAATGGGTGGAATACACGGTTCATGAGATCCATGAACACCGCCGGCGCATTGGTCAAGCCGAACGGCATCACGACAAACTCATAATGACCGTATCGGGTACGAAACGCGGTCTTAGCCACGTCAGAGTCCTTGATCTTCAGCTGGTGGTAGCCCGATCGCAAATCTATCCGAGAAAATACACGGGCACCCCTCAGCTGGTCAAACAAATCCTCGATCCTGGGGAGTGGATACTTGTTCTTCACCGTCAACCGGTTCAAGTCCCGGCAATTGATGCACATACGCAAAGTCCCGTCCTTCTTCTTCACGAAAAGGACAGGTGCTCCCCACGGAGAGACGCTCGGTCGGATGAAACCGAGACTCAATAGCTCCTGGATCTGAGCCTTCAGCTCCTAAAGCTCCTTCGGCGCCATACGATACGGCGCTTTCGACACTGGCCCGGCTCCAGGAACCAGGTCGATCGTGAACTCCACCTGACGACTAGGTGGTCCTCTCGGTAGCTGGTCTGGGAAGACGTCCACGAAATCACGCACAATGGGTACATCTCCGGGCATCCGCTCCTCCGAAGATTCCCCGACTATACTCACCAGGTATCCCTGGCAATTCCCTCTCTGCAAACACTTAGTCGTCTTCACCATCGAAATGACTCGGGGTAGGGTCCTCGTCTTCGTCCCGAAGAACGTGATACGATCTCCCTCGGCTAAGTGTAGTGTCACCTCTCTATCACGACATGGAATGTCTGCCTGATATCTGTCCAACCAATCAATGCCGAGAATGAGGTCAAAGTCCCTCATCTCGATCACGAACGCATCCACCTCTAAAGTTCTGCCACCAATACTCATACTAAGATCCTCGGCCATGGAGCTCGTAACTATCTTCCTCCCCGAAGCTAGGCTGATCTCGAGGGGGTCGACGACACTCACTCCTCGGACCCCTATGGCCTCTAGACACTTGGTCGAGACGAACGAATGTGTCGCCCCGGTGTCGAACAACGCAAAGATAGGCACATCACATAAATAAATCATCCCAGACATGGTACCTGGCTGCTCGGCGGCCTGTGCCTGGTCAAGTGCGTAGACGCGTGCAGGTGCTCCACGTGGCTGGTTCGGGGCCGGCTGACGCTGACCCTGCTGATGCTGAACTCGGTCTGGGCAATCCTCCCTCCGGTGTCCTGGCCTCCGGCAATGGAAGCAGATGCCTCGCCCAGCAAGACACTCACCAGGATGGTGGCGTCCACAAGTAGCACAGGCTGGTACAACCTGCTGAAGTGGCTGAGCGGGCGGAGCTGGAGCTGGGCCCCTCGGTCTGACCCTCCTGTCCTGGCGGCCTCCGCCTCTCCTCTTGTTCTGGTGCTGCGCTGGCTGATGTGGGGCCTGCTGTGGTGGCGGCAGTGCAGGCTGCTGTGCCGGTGGCTGATGAGCTGGCTGGCGGGCGGCAGTGCGAGTACGAATGGCCTCAAGTCGGAGACTCTCATCAATTTGCTGAGCCCTAGAAACGGTCTCAGCATAAGTCAGGACGCCAAGGCCCGCGAGATGGTGGCGAATCTCTCCGCGAAGACCGCCCTTGACGCGCCTCGCCCTCGCCTCCTCCATATCAATCAGGTACGGCACGAAGAAGCCGAGGCGAGTGAAGTCTCTCTCATACTCATCGACAGTCCTAGCACCCTGCTCCAGTGCTAGGAACTGCCTCTCCATCCTCTCTCTGTAGTGGACCGGGTAATACTTCTCCCGGAGGAGCGCCTTCAGACCAGCCCAAGTGAGGGCCAGCTTCTCCCCGGGTCGCATCTCCCAGTACGAATGCCACTAGAGACCTGCATCCCCTATCATCTGTAGCTGTGCGCACATGATCCTGTGGGGCTCGGGGCAGTCCATCACCTCAAAAATCATGTCAAGGCTGCGCAACCACTCGTCGACAAGCCTCGGGTCTCTCTACCCATTGAACGTCGCAGGGTGGTATCCGCGGAACTGAGAAACTGAAAAGGCCTGATCGCGCACTGGCGCGGCCGGCGGGGGCGGTACTGGACGCGGAGCTGGTTCAGGCGAGGCCCGCGCTCGACGTGGAATCGGGGCTCGACGAGGAGGCATCTGAATGGTCAAATGACAGGGATTAGCAGAAAGTATTGAATATTTGACGGAGAATTAATTACTCAAGAAAGTTAACAGAAGTTCTCAAAGTTAACTATCTCTGCTGAAATTTTAACTGAAGCAGTATAGCCGATTAATAAATAGCTACACTATACTTTAATAAGTTATCGGATTCCGAAAACACCTAGCTTGGCTAGAGTTCCGGGTATACTAAAATCCTCTAAGTTCTTACTAGAGTTCTGACTAGAATTCTCAAATCTTAATCGAAGGATAGATCTAACGTCCCTGAAATAATCTGAATATAATTAAATGTGCATTCACAAATAAAAGCTGTACAGGTGACGTACCTCGGAGTCGGCGTGGCGTGAGCGTGGTGCGGTCATATCTTACTAAAATTTTAGTATACAGAACCACTAAGTGGCTCTGATACCAACTGTAACACCCCGCCTAAAACTTACTAAAATCAGAGTAAATTTTTCGCGCTATAAAAGGAAAGCACTTATATAATTTTCGAAAACTCATATTATTTTTTCGAAAATACTTTAACTTTAAAAACGCGGGATGCTACTCAACTTTAATCTTATATCTTTATCACTATAATCTATCATGCATGCAACCAAGTAAAATCATTCTAGAACTAAGGACATGAATAATACCGGCTAAAACATGCATATTCTGAAAATCTAACATAATCTGAAATCTGAAATACTAGACTGAAATCTGACATCTGAAACACAGGTCTAATATGCGGAAGCAGAAATAGTTCGGAAAGCACACACAAAACATAAGACAAACATAGATAATTCAACACGTTCAAATACTATATGACATGTTTTCACAAAAATGTCCTGAAGCTGGACCAACACCACATAACTGCTCACGCTCCACGCGGGACTCCATCACCTGAAAAATAGGGTAGTGGGGAGGCGTGAGCACAAAGGAATCAACGGTGCTCCGCCGGAACCGGAACTGAATACTCAGCACAATTAATAATAAACTATGGAATCAACATATATATGAATAAACTGGTCTGACTATGGGACTAACGGTAAACCGGTACTCATGTGCACACTCTGGGGGTCCCCTCCCACAGAAATCCAGGCTGGGCCTCGCCCACTCATCTAAGTCATAACTGAAATCTGATATCTTGACCAAGACGGGATCACTCATCCGTCTCGGTACTTCAATTTAATCACATATAGATCTCAAACATGGTAAATTATTAAAAGCGATGAAATACACAGTACATGGTCCCCACCTGGAAACTGGCGAAAAGCGAATGCTGAATATATCTGAATGAGTAGCTGATGGAGGCTCGACTCTCCTCAAGCTACAAAATATATTGAGCGAAATATTCTAAGTACTAGGCTCAGAATAAAACTCAAATCTTTAATATCTTATATATCTAGGCTCGCTCACTCGGCTTTAAAAAAATCATCTTGGGATTACGAGCTGATTTTGAAAATATTATCGTCGTTGAGGCATTCTAGAGTTCTCTGAAATATTTCTAAGTCTGGGACTAGAATCTGACTTAATCTAATCTGACTGAA
>CACSLK010030614.1:614084-642242 GCA_902706635.1 Striga hermonthica | reverse complement strand
TTTTAAGAATTAGAGTCCCATAAGTTGAAAATTTAGCATTAACAACAATAATCGGAGTTAAAGTTAGACCTCTAATCAAATGATTAACTCCATTAAACCCCGACAATTAACGCTTGTGTAGACAGAGGGCATTCAGTTGATAAAATGTAAATATGTTTTTACCACATGTTCTCCTCTCATGAAAAACTGACTCAGCGACTATTTCATAAAAGTTTGTCATTATTACTCCATGCCTGAATAATTATCCTAAGTTGAAATTTGCCAAAGACATCAAGGCCGTGTTTGTAAAACAATTTACTCAAATTAAAGTAATCCATACTCAAAATTTAACTTAACTTTAATTAAACCTCATACCCTCAATATTATCAATATAATTAAATAATAATAATAATAATAATAATAGCCAATCATTTTTATACAACGAACCCCCGTGAACTACACTAACGAACCCCCGTAAATTACATTGTACCATACATCTATTGAGAAAAATCATTTCTTGGTTCTTTCAATTGTACCTTATTTTTAAGTTATGACTTTCTGCAAAAAATTGATTTTGGCATTAATCAAAAATTATATTTATCTATGATATTTGTGATTCTTGAAATAGGTAACATGGAATTAATGTTTGAAGAGAAAGGGATAATTTTCTCATCTTAACTTTCCATATCTTAGTTATTCTCTTACTGTGTATTTGGAATTAATTATCTTCATTTAGCTTGTAGGTAAAGGAAAGATATTAGATTCATTAGGAGATTTTATATATATTCTCTTGCCTTAGTTATGATATTGGCTTACTATATGTTATGGTGTGTATTTAATTGTCTTGATTTACTTGTAGGAAGAGCAATTATGACAAAATGAATATATTCTTATGAGATTTGAGAGCTGAAATCTTGAGAGGAAGAAAGCTGGAAAATCGAGAAAGAAAATGAAAGAAATCGGGCAAGAAGAGATTTCTGAATGTTCGCATAGAAACAAGGAAAGAAAATTCACGAGATTGAAGAGGAAGAAGAGAGGCATGATGAAATCTGAAAGATTTGGGCAAGTTATTTGTGCATGAAGACTTACAAGGCTAGAGATTTAGTTTCCAAAACTGAACAAGAAAATCGAGAAAATTCAGAAACACCAGATTTCTGATGAACTTGCATACCGTATATAGTTGTGTATATATTAGTTTCACGAGTTCTGGTAGAGTACGAGCCTTTCCATTATTCTTTCAGAGAGCTTGAAGTTTTATTCATTTAGAGCTTGTGAGTATTTTTTAGAATTTATAGAGTGGTCGGACTCCAGCATGTTGATTCATCGCTGGTAATTTGAGCTGTCTATTTTGTTTTTCTACTTGGTGCTTGTAACAAGCATCTTCATACTGCTTGGAGGGATCCATACGTGAAACATAAGCCCACGCCGTGGCCAGAAAAGTAGTTAGGTATTTAGGGTAAAAAGTAGGTTAGCTAGAGGAAGTTTAGGCGAGTAAATTCTATTTGTACTTGTTGGCCAAACACATGCTTAATGAAAGACTTCTGAGATAAAGTGAGACGCTCTCTTGAAAATTCCTTTTTGTATCTATTCGTTTCCGCAAATTTACATGAATTTAAATTGTTTTTAGTATAAGCGCGAATTTTGTACTCCTCCGAAATTTCAATTGGTATCAAAGCGGGTTTTTATTTCAATTACGAAGATCTTGTGGCCTGTGACTTGGCTACCATGAATTATGATGGTGGATCCATGTCCCGACCCCACAGCTTGACGGGTTGAACTATCCCTATTGGAAATCGATAATGACCATCTTTTTGCGTTCATTGGGAATAGGCGTGTGGGAAAGTATTGAGAACGGGTGAAAACATCTGATGATGAAGAGAGCACCAGAGAAAGGCAATTCCGATGGATCTTCTGATGAAGTGCTCAAACCACATGATATATCATCTGATATGGAAAGAATGCAAGAAGAGGCTAACTTTCGAGCCTTATATGTCATTTTCATGGCAATTGATCGGACCCGACACAAGATGATCGTCCAATGCACCACGGAAAAGGACGCATGGCGTGTTTTGGAAGGTCAGTTCAGAGGACTGAATGCGCTAAAATCCTCCAAGCTTCAACGTATAACTTTGGCCATTGATGACATAAGAATGAAAAAAGATGAGACCACCGACAAGTACTACTCGAGGTTTTGTGGCTGCGTGAATCAAAGTGCAATGTTGGGTGAATACGTCTAAGAAACATGACAAGTTCAAAAGATCATGAGGATTCTTCTGGCTCGTTTTCGTGAAAAAATCACTGCGCTTGAAAGTTTCTAATGAGTCAAGCCTTTAGATCTTGACGGCCTTCGTCGTGGCCTTCGAACATTCAAGATCAACAATGATTATGACAAGGTGAAAAATAAGGGATTAGCCTTGAAAGTTGTTGCTTCATATCAAAGTGTAGACAACAATGAGGATGAAGTTCATTGGAAGATGATGTTGAATTTAATGAGGCCTTTGCACAAATTACTAAAAATTATGGTCACATGCGTCAAAAGCTGTACAAGAGCAAATTTCAAAGGAAAAAGCCGACGAATTTAAGCAAGGCTCCTTCGCAAGAGAATCTAACTAACATCTTTGCTTCTAAGATGGAGAACCAAAAAATCGAAAAGGACAAGTGCAGGGAATGCAAAGGTTTTGGGCACTTCCAGTTCGAGTGTGCTAAACTGAAGAAGAAGAAGAACAAATCCCTAACGGCAACTTGGGATGATTCAGATGAAGAGCAGACGGATGAACCAAAATCACATACCAGCAACATGGTCGTCTGTCCACTCAATGATTTTTTCTGCCTTACCTCTACATATAGTCCTTATGGCTCTGAATATGGTAAGAACCTTCCTTATTCTGATAATTATGATTTTGATGGATCTAATAGTTCTACAGATCCGAGCACGTGCACTGGTCCCGTACATTTCTTGGGGATGGAAAATTGCATACAAGCTGCAAAAGTGATGAAAATTTTGTATGCTTAAATTAATTCTCTCAGGATGACGTACATCCGATTGACACAGACAAAGATGTCGAATACCTGAAGAAGGAGCTTCAGAACATGAGCGTGATCAATGGCGCACTTAATGACCAATTGTCCTTGTCTTTCATGCATGAGAACGAGGCTAAACTTCATTCCGCACTTGCACGAACTGTCATCCTGAAGAGTGGGCTGAATTTATCCAAGCAGGAAAGTTCTCTAAAGGATCAGGTCAATGAATATTTAAGAACTAAACTAATTGCTTTGCATAAAACTGCAGGTGATGAATGAACATGTGAACCTGAGGGACCACTTAGCCCAATGCGACCAGAATATGAAGGAAAAACCAGTTGAGCTTGAACGTATATCTCATATTATGAACAAAATAAAGAAGGACAAAGCTGATGTTGACAAACTCTTAGGCATGCACAAGAGCTAATGTTAATATGGTTTTCGGTAAACCAAGTTAGTAATACTCATTGGCGTTCAAATCTCAATAATTAGAAGATTATGTTGTCTCAAAGGATTGACGTGCTCGCAAATCTCAAGTAATAACACGTCGGATGAAAATGTCCCAAGAACCGACGTCTTCATCAAACAAACCGATATCTCATATCGGTTTAAGCATGATAAACCGATATCTATGACATATCAAGCCGACATCATAAGGCGGTGCCAGCTCAGCAAAATCATCATTATGCCTTGACAAGTGGCGTGCTGTGAGGATGAATGGCCATCGACCGCCGTTGACTTTTCCTAAGAAATGATTGTAATCTTAATTTTGTATGGGACTATAAGAAAAAAGGGAGGATCTCCCGAAGAGGGAGGAGGATGATCTATCACATTCAATAAACCCTGTTTTTATCATCTTTTCATAAGTTAAATCTTTTTGAATAATCAACGTAACTTTCGTTAAACACTCTTTGTTGATTCCCATATAACAACAGTTTGGCGCTAGAGGAAGGTCCTCATAAGTTTTTGAGGTTAACTTTCGCTGTTGTAGCCATTATTCGCTCGAATCTCCCATGTCGCAATCTGGTCGAGAACACGCCTCCCATGCAGGCCAAAGCCATGCTACGAATCGTTCCCCAAGGCGTTCAACACTCCCACCTCCGGTCACCAATATTACGAACTTTCTTCAAAACCCAGAGTTTATTCAAGGCTTAACCTCTCTTATAGCTCGAGCTATGCCCAAAAACTCGCACACCGTACCATTATCCACACCTTTCCCCATGAATCCAACAGAACACCCAAATCTTACTCATCATAACCAAGAAACACATCAAGCAGCATCACATGCTACTTCACAACCACGTCATACTTCTCAACATCAAGATGATATGACTCGCATAATTGTTAATCCAGTATTAAATAACCAGACTGCGGATGAGCCTCCTGTTCAAGAAATGACTGCTGAAAGCCACCCCGCTCACCATCATAGAATTCCTTCACGTCCTAGACCCCCCTCACCAATGCCCCGTGATCGTGAAGATTTACGTCATCAAATTGAACGAAATCGTGTGTCAAGACATAGTGCGGAGGAATTAGAGGCTCTCCGTAAAAGATTGGCTCAAATCGAAACTCGACAGAAATCACAAGAAGACTCTCCCCGACATGTCTCGACGTCGGGTAATGTCATCATTGAAGCGGATTCACCCTTGGATCCCGAACTTACTGCGGAGACACTCCCTGCCAAGATAAAAATCCCACAAATTGGCATGTATGATGGAACTTCGGATCCTGATGCACACTTGGGTCATTATACGTCTTGGATGGATTTGCATGGCGCCTCAGACGCTTTGAGATGTCAGATGTTTTCCCTCACATTGGGGACACGAGCACAAAAATGGTATTACACTCTTCTAGCCCATTCAATCTGGAAGTGGCAACAGTTACGTACAACTTTCCGATCACACTTTATCGGAGCCCAAGTCTGTCTTATCCCGAAAGAATCAATCACTAACATCGTGCAGAAGGATAACGAAACAGTTAAGGACTATATATCCCGGTTCAATGACTGAATTCAAAATATGGAACCTTGTCATCCTGAGACCTTGTTAGTGACCGCAATTGCTGGATTAAGGCCCAATTATATGTTTCGTTGGACTTTATGTCAGAACAAGCCGGCTACCTTTCAAGAATTTCTCGTACGAGCCCAACAATTCTTTATCGCCGAAGATTCGATGTCGGTTCCCAGTTTCGACTTCTCAGTGAAGGAAGACAAGACTGTGCCAGATGCAAAGAAAAAGAATAAGAAGAATTTTGGAAAGACGCAATATCGGAATTAATCGAAAGGTTATGAAGATACTCCAGAATCCAGAGCCGCCCGAGACCAATATGCCGACAATGTGAGGACAGGCTATCAAACTGTTTATTCAGCCGGAGCACCCACAATTTTTGAAGAGCTGAAAGGAAAGGGAATTATTCCTGATCCGAAACCTGTGAGAACTCTTGAAGACGAGCTGGACAAAACTCGATACTGTGCGTACCATAAGTCCCCGAGACATAATACTGATGAGTGTCTCGGCCTTTTATCGGCTCTTCTGCGTTTAATTGGGCAACCTCAACCCCAGAAATTCAGGAATTTTTATAATCGTCGCAAAGGAAGGCCCGCAGACGTCTCGGATGAAGAAGATGACGACGAACGAGGTACCAATCCAAAGAGAATCCGCGCAACCGATAAGGAGGTTTTTATGTTCTCTAATCTTGTCGGCACTTCGACCGATGAATATAAAAAACCTAGAACCCATGATGACTTGAATTCTTCTCATTACATACCTCGAGTAAATTCGAACACTAAATAGTTGGATATATCTCGGCGAAAAGCCAAAGCCTACGCTCGAGAAGCACAAAATGCTGGGAAACAAATCATGTACGTTGATCTTCGAGATACCATTAACAGACA
The DNA here is from genome assembly GCA_902706635.1 of Striga hermonthica. Taxonomy (NCBI): domain Eukaryota; kingdom Viridiplantae; phylum Streptophyta; class Magnoliopsida; order Lamiales; family Orobanchaceae; genus Striga; species Striga hermonthica. Next base: position 636,349 of record CACSLK010030614.1, on the reverse strand, counting down.
GAATTGTCCCATTACTTTCAACATCGAGGATGCTAATTTGTTCGCTCATCCACACTCTGATGCTCTCATTATCACCACTCCAATTGGAGGAATTCCTGTTCATCGGATTATGGTTAACATCGGAGCTTATTCAAGTATTTTAATGTTTCGCACTTTCAAGAAATTGGGTTTGGATCCCGCCGATATTAGGCCTTGCAATGATCAGATTCAAGGCTTTAATGGAAGCATTTCTTGCCCTCTCGGCGAAATCTCACTCCCCATTCGATTTGGTGGCTTCGGACCAAAATCCAAAATTATTATGGAAACTTTCAAAGTCTTGGATATTCAAAATGAGTACAATGCTGTCGTAGGACGTACCGCTCTTTACAAACTCCGCGCTGCTGTGTCGATTTTTCATTATGCCTTGAAATTTTCCACCATCGAAGGACAAGGCACTCACTATGGAGATCAGCAGGAAGTGCGAAATCTGACATTGACTCTGACTTCACGCAATATTCATGCATATGAAGCACATAAAATTGATGACTCTATTGGTCTGATAGACCCAATTCTCTCTGATGTCAGAGCGACGGATCAATCCGCTTCGGATATCGACATCCCCGTTGTTATGCCTGATACCGACATCCCTATGGTATCGGAATTACCTGACAATTTGAATGGGATCTCCAAAACCGAAGTACCCCAGCAATGGATAATACACTGCCATGCACGATATTTCAACTTAAGACCAAAGTTACCGACGTGAAATATAAAAAGCATAAAGACGATACTCACTCGGTTGGAATGAAGAGTCTAGAATCCCAGGAGATAAACCAGCTAGTTCCAACCGAGAATCTTTCACAAGTCGTTGATATCTTCGCTTGTTTGCAGAAAGTTCGAATAACTTGTCAACTCGATTGTACAGCACTCCTTCAAACTTGGGTTTTTTTTCCCCTCCGATTTGGCTACAATGTCATAAAAGTCCACCTGTTAGCGAAGAAAAAAAAACAAAAAAATATTAATACTCAAAATTAGAGAAAGTAAAAAAGCAACTTACAGTATCCAGATTTAATAGCCATCGGGATACTCGTTCCATTGGCAAGAAGATCGTTAGCAAAGTCGGCACACTGTCAGTCTCCCCCGATCCACAACCATTCTTCTTGAAATCCATGAAGCGTATTGCGGACTTCGGTTATCAACTCGCCGACCTTAACCCTTGACTGAGGTTTATCGACGATTGAAAAAGTTAGAAGCGGGTCTGTTACTTGTCTGTCCAGACTTTTTCTGAAAGTAAACATACTTCTCATGTCCTTTGCCGACGGCAAATCCCATTTCTTTTTAGCGAAAAGCACGAGCAATCCAATAATTCGCTTCCATGAATTCGGAGCGACTTGACACAAATAAAATTCCCAATTCCGTAAATACTCAGTAATTATGCGCGGCAAAGGAAATCGCAATCCTGATCTTAAAGCAAACACACCGACACACCCTGGTGGCGGACATGTAATTCTTTCCCCAGGATATGGCGCAAATAGATGTACCGACGTGGGGACCCGAATCTCACTCCGCAACATAATGACATCGGCATCTGTCAATATGCTCGGTTCACCATGGGAGTTAACTTCGGGGTCTGGCCACCTTCTAATAGGTCGTCTCCAATATCTTCGATCGTCATCAACAGCGTTCTCCTCCACTTTTTTATCCCCCTCGGTATCGTTCAACCGGATATTCAGGTGTTCGACAAAAACTGGATCCCACCGGTTATATTCGGAAAGCAGCTCCATCTCCCCGGAATGAATCATATTACTCATCATCACATCCAGTTCATCGTCACCAGAAGATGCCCATGCCACACTCATGATTTGAAGAAAAAAATATGCCGAAATAGATAAACAAAACGAAGAAATAACTCTTACCGCAAGAGGAAGTTTACAGATCTGAAAGAAGTACTGTGAAGGCAATTATGAGTCGACGAGATTACGAGAAAACAAAAGATTCAAGTGCAGAAGGAAATTGAAGATAAAATAGACTCCAAGAGATGATTTCTTATTTATACTTAACCCTAAATTCAATAGTGACCGTTGGGGAGAAAAAGAGATAGGGGCGCGTGAATTAAACTCTCTGAATTCGCGAGTCGATGTGACCCTTGAAAACCGCACCTCTCAACAACAGCTACGTGGCCTATGAAAAGTAATCTTTGCCCCGTCAGCAAACGTTGCAATTAATTCTAGTAAATTGCGCCGTTTCAGCTTTCAGTTCCATTTCTACACCAAGTGTAAAGACATCGGAGAACAGCAACAAAAACCGACATGTCCGCCTCATTCAAATTAAAAGTTTTCTGAAGCTTTTTCAGCATCACTGCCCGTCTTTTTTCAAGACGCCCATTAATGTTGGGGGCCACCTTGTTAATATGGTTTTCAGTAAACCAAGTTATTAATACTCATTGGCGTTCAAATCTCAATAATTAGAAGATTATGTATCCTCAAAGGATTGACGTGCTCGCAAATCTCAAGTAATAACACGTCGGATGAAAATGACCCAAGAACCGACGTCCCCATCAAACAAACCGATATCTCATATCGGTTTAAGCATGATAAACCGATATCTATGACATATCAAGCCGACATCATAAGGCGGTGCCAGCTCAGCAAAATCATCATTATGCCTTGACAAGTGGCGTGCTGTGAGAATGAATGGCCATCGACCGCCGTTGACTTTTCCTAAGAAATGATTGTAATCATAATTTTGTATGGGACTATAAAAAAAGGGAGGATCTCCCGAAGAGGGAGGAGGATGATCTATCACATTCAATAAACCCTGTTTTTATCATCTTTTCATAAGTTGAATCTTTCTGAATAATCGACGTAACTTTCGTTAAACACTCTTTGTTGATTCCCATATAACAACAACTAAGGCGATTGACAAGGGTTGGGCTACACTGGAAAAAAAAGGTATGAATGAGTTATCGAACCCCAAAGGTAAACAGGTTCAAAATTTATATGCTACGTTTGTTCTCAGTTCGTCCGGTGAGCAATTCTCCCTGAGATAAACCAACATCCGAAGGTATATGTGAAAAATTTTATGCCCGTGTCATTATTGTGGAATCACTGGTCACATAAGTCCTAGATGTTATAGGATGCAACATGATTTAAACGTGCGAAAAGTGAGTCAATGGAATCAGTTAGGTATACCCATGAAGGTTCCAAAATTGAAAGTCGATCATAAAAACCACATGCAACCAAAGATTTGGGTTGTAAAAACTAAACATAAGTGTTTTGCATCTGTGTTGTCTTTGAAAACCTCCTTGGAAGGTAATATTTAGATAGTGGTTCTTCTAGATGTATGACTGGTGAACTTTCATACTTATCTGATATAAAGTCTATGTCTAGTGGTGAGGTCACTTTTGGTGATGGAGCTAGTAACAAAGTCATAGGTATTGGTTGCTTGAATATTAATGGGTTACCCAAACTGAGAGATGTCTTACGTATCGAAGATTTGAAAGCCAACTTACTTGGTGTTAGTCATCTATGTGACCAAAGGTTTAAAGTGAGTTTTTCACGAAATAAGTGCACTGTGAGAGATGATAATGATGTTTGTGTGCTTGCAGGTTCACTGTCAGTTGACAGTTGTTATTTTGTCGATGTTGGTTTCGAGTGTCATCAAGCTATTACTAGAGACATTGAGATCTGGCATCAACGTCTTGAGCATATTGGCTATTCTCATTTGATATATTTGTCTAATGTAGGAGTTGCTTGAGGTATGTTGAAACTGATGACGAAGGTCCATCCAGTTTGTGGACCTTGCCAAATGGTAAAACAAATCTTTGTAGTATTTTGTGGGTATGAGGTAACTGAGCTACCCAACTCTGGTCGTTCTCAAAGGAAGGTTGTTCGGAGCTTCATTCATTACCTAGTCTTCAAAATCACATAACAAAAAACAAGGTCCTACATATTCTACTCGCTTGATGGGGATTTATTGCATGGAATTAAGCTAAGAATCTAAAACTAAATGATGAAAGATGCAAATTTGGGAAGAAAGATCGAAACTTTGGTAGCACGGAGTATCCATAACTCAAGAAAACAAAAATAAACAAAGAGAAAACATGCGAGCAGAGTGATCCCGAACAGGAGCTTTCTACAGTAAACCATCACGCTTTGAACAAAGTCGACACCTTTATACTAGATAAACACGTATTGATTCCTAACACACGAAGCAAGCAATGAAAATAAAGAAAAAACCTAGAAACGAGCATAAACACAAAATTCGAAGAACAAACTTTAAGTAGTAAGTCTTAAGCAAGGTAGTTACTCTCCTATCGCGTGCCCGGACGAAAATAATGAATAAAGCTCGGAACTTGGATAAAAATAAGCTTGCTGGAATTTCGCCGAAAAAATGAGTTATGAACCTCCAAACCAAAGCATAAAAAGAAAAGAAAGAAAAATGAAGAGGACTTTCCAACTTAAAAGTTAGGAAATAAGGGGGTAGTTCCACAATTACGAAGCAAGATGTCTATTTATAGCTACACCACAAACACACACTAAAACACACACATTTAATTAACACACTCGCCCAAATTCCGTCCGGCGAAACCCGACAAGTGTAAAATCTCCTAAGCAACTCGCCCAAATTCCGCCCGGCGAAACCTGGGCGAGTGCGTTCTTCTCTTGGCCTCGGGCACAACTCGCCCAAGTTCTGCCCGGCAAAAGCCGAGCGAGTGCTAGCTTCTTAGGCGAGATGTAGGTCTGCCCGGTGGAATGCCGGGCCAGTGCTCATGTAGCTTCGGGCAAAATTTGGTTTGCTCGGCAGAATGCCTGGTGAATGCTCGGGATCTCGGTGGACATCTATCGGGACTCTTCAATGCTCGTGTTGTCATATGCGAATTAACAATGATTTGTAGATCAACGTATGATGTAAAGACGAGTGATATATCAAGTGAATTAAAGAAAAGATGTCGGTTAAATGAATCGACGATGTCAAATTATTCATATAATTCTTGATGTTTCTTTATCGTTTCATACAAGATTCCTGATAAGCCATAAGCTCCCAAAGTCCTTTTTCTAAGGATCAAGCTCGCTATTTATAGAGCGGTGGTCCACCGTACGAGGTAGGTGTGATCTCATTTATTGCGGTGGTGAAGTCAAAGGCGGTCATTTGCCACTTGGTTTGATTGTTCGCCACTTGGACGACAGTCATGATGATGGATCTGAGCTGTCGCCGCCTTTCACGTTGGTATCTTTCACGGACGTCGGTTGACTAAGTTCCGATCAACGAAAGACCTCGGTTAGAAAGATAAAGGTAGTTGCTTCATTGTTTACTTGCCAAGTAACGACATCGGTTTTTAGTTTGTCGTATCCGACGTGATAGCACTTCAGATCTTTGAGCTCGCGCGGTTTAGCGTTAACAAGCCTTAGTAAGTTGGTTTACCGAAAAACATGTCAACAAGGTGGCCCCCAGCATCAATAGGCATTTGGAATAGAACGGGTATTGATGCTGTGAAACGCTATTAAAGTGTCATATCGTCTCTTGAAAACGTCGGTTGTTTACTAGGATGATCCGACGTCTTAACACTTGAGACATGAGGAAAGAATTTGGAGCTGAAGCGGCGCGACCTTACTTTCATCCAATACAACGGTTGCTGACAGAATAACGATTAAATTTCATAGGCCACGTAGCCATTAATGGTAGGCACACGTCCCAAAGGACGCATTTAATCGCGAAAAATAGAAGTGTAGTCCACGCGCCCCTTTCATTCTCCTTCAACAGTTATTTTTAGGGTAAACTAATAGTATTTTGTAAAATTAATTCACCCTAATTTTTTTACAATCTCACTCTTTGATTTCTCGTCTTCTTCAATTTGCTTGCTCGCTGCTCAATCGTTCACAGTACTTCGCTCAGATTTTCCTTTCGCGGTAAGAATCATCCCTTCAAACTTGTCTTTATTTGTTTGAGGTGTTTCGAATTTGTTGAACCACGAGTTTATCCTGGGCGTCATCGAGTGATAACGAGCAAGATGTTATGATAATTAATATGGTGCACTCCGGGGAGATGGAGTTATTGGCCGAGTATCATCGGTGGGACCCGGCGTTCTTCGAGCACCTGAACATTCGATTGAACGTCACGGAGGGAGATAAGAAGGTGGAAGAAAATGCCATAGATCAACCGGAATATTAGAGACGGCCTGCTAGGAGATGGCCGGATCCAGAAATAGATTTCCATGGCGAGGCAAGCATACTGACTGACGCAGACGTCGTAATGTTACGGTCGAGCATTAGGGTTCCGTCGTCGGTGAGGTTATTCGCGCCTTATTCTGGGGAAAGGATTACATGCCCTCCACCGGGGTGTAAGAAGTGTTCGCCGAGAGCCTAAGATCAGGTTTACTATTCTCGTTGTTGCGCCTAATTACCGAATATTTGCTGAACTGGGAGTTGAGTTTATGCCAAATTGCTCCGAACTCTTGGAATCGTGTTATGGGCCTACTAGTTCTCCTCGCCGAGAAGAAGTGGGACTTGCCCTCCGCGAGTGATATGAGGAGTATGTTCACATTCTGGAAGAATCCGGACAGACAAGTCTCGAACCCACTTACCACCTTTTCTATTGCGGGGAAGCTCAACCAAGAGTTAAAGTCGGGGAACTAATAACGGAGGTTCCCGATACTCTCCATGGATTCCAGGAAGAATGGCTCTAGGTCGGCGGAGACTGGCAGTGTGCCGATTTTTTGTCTGATCTCCTGGCCAATGGGATGACTATCCCAACGGCCATTAAATCTACTTATCGTAAGTTTCATTTTTCCTTTTCATCTGAAGTTATTGACTGTATGTTCTTTGTCTTCGCTAATAGGTGGACTTTTGTGATCTTTGTAGCCAAACCGCAAGGAAACAAAGAACCACGATTCGAGGGCGAGCTATATAACCGAGTAGACAAACTGTTCGATTTTTCTCCAAAAAAACGAAGATATCAACGACTTGTGAGGGATTCTCGGTTGGAACTTGTGGGCTTATTACCGGGAGTACTAGATTCCTCATTCCAGCCAGGTATAAAGATTTTATCTTGCTTTCATTCTATATTTCAATTAACAGTCCAATAATCCGAGGTTATTCATTATGCAGTTTATTATCCGTTGCTTGGTTACTTTAGTTTCTGGGACCCAACAGAGGCAGAAGAATATCAAAGACTTAACCTAATCTCGATTTGAAGAACAAGGTCGGTAAAGGCAAAAGTTTAAGATCAACCGAGATGGCGGAATGCATAAATCTGCTTAAAGCATAGAAAAAGAATCCGGCCAGTTCTCGAAGCTCTCCCGGCGAGCCATCATCAACTAGGGATGAACCGACTCAGGCCATTGTGAGCAACCAAGTTGTGGAGAGCCAACCGATAACCGCGACGGTTATTATCGAGGAGCCTGAGTAGAAGACATCGGAGATGATTCCGGTAAACGAGTCGATCACTGAGACCGAGGTCTCACAAGAGGCGCCTGAAGAGCCTGCTACCAAATTGGTGGGTCGTCGTAGTAAAAAACGAGCTATGACCCAAGAGGAGGAGAGGGCCCAAAAGAAGCAAGATGTCGGTTCGGGCAAAGATAAGGAGGAAGAGCCTGAAATAGTCTTGAGGACTTCATTCCTCAAGATTTACGAGAAGAAAGCTGCCGAAAGATATCTTCGAGCCTTGGTTCTCGATGTTTCAAACTGTCAATGAGCCGAAGTTACCCAACCATCATCGGTTTTCTGAGGAAGCGGTTGAAGCAGCAAAAATCCCTTTAATCTCGTGGGACCTAAGGACACATGTCAGGGTCATTTCCTTACCCGAAGATCAAAAATTCAGCTACGCGAAGGCCTACTTGGGGCGAGCGCTTGTCAGCTTTATAGCGGCAGAGGAGAGTTACCGAAATAATGCAGCAGAGCTCAAAGAGAAAGAGAATGAGCTCAGTCTGAGAGATGGTACCGTGCCTCACTGGAAGACGAGAAGACTCGGTTCGCGATGTCTGTTTAAGAGAAAGACGCCCAGTTGAAAGCGGCACAAGTCGAGGTCAACGCGCCAAAAACTGAGAAGGAAAATCTGATGCTAGCCCATGATATTGCATTGGTTCAGCTGTCCAAGGTTGAAGACAAGGTGAAGGAGTAGAAGGAGCAGCTCCACAAATTAAGGCTTGAACTTCAGGCGGTTCGGAAAGATCGATCCGAGAAAGATGCCGAACTGATCTACAGTCGAGAGGCCCACCAAACCGAAATGGCCAAACTTCACGAGGAACTGGCCGCTGTTGCCGAAGCCAAGTTCCAAGAGGGGCTTGAGGTTGGCAAGAAGGCTGAGAAGAGGTCCGAAGAGAAGTCGGATGACGAGGTCGCAATAACCAAGAAGGACTTGGAGCTCAACGCTGCTTTAACATTGCGTTGGATTATCGACCGAGTCCATGCAGGGGTTTACATCATTGACGAGCTGTAGATCTTTTTGGTAGAGAAGTTAGAGAAATACGGCCTTAACTCTCAGATCAAAAGCGCCCATATTCTGGCCGACGAGGATGAGTGAGAGTTTGCCGACAGGCTGCTCAAGCGAAGGGAAAGTCGAATACTTAAGCTAGATATCACTCCTTTGTCGGAGGAGCGAAGGGTTGCTATTCGCCGGGCCTTCGTCAATATGGTTCTTGAGGTTGAGAAGGAGAAAAAACGGAGTTGGTAGATATTTGTGTTAAGGCTTTAGCGGAGGCTTTCGTCGAACAAGTATTGGAAGGCTTGTCCGATGACGACTTACTCGATGCTATTATCAACTTCGCCATGCGAAAGGTGGCTGAAGATGAAGCCAAAGCAAAAGGATAGGTGGTTGAACGTGTTCCCCCCGCCGAAGACGAGATCATTCATGAGGACGACGATGTAGTCATCATAACAAAAGTGACGTCCTTTCGGCAATCGAGAAGAAAGAGGATGAGGTCTTCCAATGGTTGGGAGAAAGCTTGCTGGAGCAGTTGGAAGAGGAAGATAGGGCTAAAATTGAAACCGAAAGGCCCTCATCCTCGGTTGCCGGAGAAGTTTCGACTTCAGGGACGAGCAAGGAGCATACAGAGAAGACCTCTTGATTTTTGATTTTGATTTTTTTTTTTTTTTTTATGTATGTTATTTTCTTTGAAGTATGAATATGTCGGTAAGAAAATTTTAATCTGTAATGACTTGATGGTCAATATTTTGAATGGAAATTACTTTTTCGATTTCAACTTTATTTGCTTCCCCATCAGTTTATTATTTTAACACATGTCTGTCTAATGGGATAAGAAGAAATCGGTGCAGTTAAATAATGGAGTTAAAGGACTTCGGAACATACAATGATGAATATCAAAGGTCATCAAAGGACTTCCGAGTCATCATTTTTGTAATTTTACTCCATATTTAGCTGATTTTTAACTGTCATTGAGACGTTGGTTTATTTGTCTCCGACGAGCAATAAAATCAAATTTTCTCGCGATATCACCAAATCAACTCAAGAATTCGGAAGTGTTAATCAATTAATGTTAGCTCATCAAATCAACGTCGGGATTTGAAGTCAGAGAGAATAAGCCTCCCCAAACCATCTTTAGTGCTTGGAAGTATCCGGCTTTGTTGTTTTGGCTAGGTCAAACCAACTTCAGGGTTTGTACGAGTCCAGCCTTATCAACAAGGACCGATTTTTCGAGGGTCCAGTGATCGAACAATTTATTGAGGTTCGTCATATATTCTTTATTGACAACAAAAGTAGCTTCGTACATGGACCTTCAAAAGAGTTTCTTTATACATCGGTTCTTCAAGATAAGGATCCCACGATACTTGCCTTATTGGAAGTATTTCTTCAGGAATGTTGCGTTCCAAGGGTATTAGAGAGGGACACCATCTGAGTTTTCAAGTCTGTAAGTGCCATTGGAGATTACACGATTTATTTTGAAGGGTCCTTCCCATTTCGGTTGCAGTGGACCAGTGTTGGCCCCAGTAACTCTTTTTAAAAGGAGGTCGCCCACAGCGAAAGATCGCGGTTTGAACTTTGCATTAATGTATTTTTTGCTGCGTCGTTTATATGCGGCATTCCTGATTTCAGCTTTCGTCCGCAGCTCGTCGATTAAGTGAAGGTTGGCTCTCAAGTTATTTGAGTTTGCATCCTCCGAAAAATGGGTGACTCGGTAAGTCGGGGATTCGAACTCAATAGGAACCACAGCCTTGGTTCCATAGGCTAACGAGAACGGAGTTTCTCCAGTTGAATTTCGAGGTGTCGTACGGTAAGCCCATAACACGTGGGGAAGTTCTTCAGGCCAAGATCCTTTTGTGGATCTGAGTCGAGTTTTCAAGCCGTTCTTGATTATCTTGTTTACGGCTTCAATCTGTCCGTTAGCTTGTGGATGATATGACGATGATGAGAAGTGCTTGATGCCGTAAACTTCACAAAAGGTTTCAAATTTTTTCCCTTCAAACTGGCGACCGTTATCGATTATGATAGAATTCGGTACTCTGAATCGACAAACAATGGACTTCCAGAGAAAGTCGATCATCTTTTGCTCAGTAATGGTTGTCAGGGGCTCAGCTTCCACCCATTTGGTGAAATAGTCAACGGCTAATATTGCAAATTTTACCCCCCCCCCTTTCACTATCGGGAGAGGACCTACGAGATCAATCCCCCATTTTACAAATGGCCAAGGACTGTAGACCGACTTCAGCAGTTCCGGGTGTTGGTTAACGTTATGAGCAAATATTTGGCACTTGTGACATTTCCGCACCCATCGGCAGCATCTCTTTTGAGAGTTGTCCAATAGTAGCCTTGTCGGAGTATTTTATAGGAGAGAGCTTGTGCTCCAGGATGGATGCCGCAGGTCCCTTCGTGGACTTCCTCTAGGACACGTCGGGCTTCAGCTTCCGACAAGCATTTAAGTAAAAGAGCAGAGTATCCTCGCTTATATAGGAGTCCGTTATCCAACGTAAAATAAACCACACGAAAACGAAATGCACGTGCGTCTTTTGGATTGTCATGTGAGGCCCCAGTTTGGCGATAAGCTATGATGGGATCCATCCACGTCGGACTTTCGTTTGAATGGACGATGTCGGTCGTCAAGACGTCGGTAATAGTTGTTGACGGCATCGCTTGTTGAGTGACTTGTATGAACTCAACATTATTCAAGTCGGTAGAGGAGGCCAACCGTAATACGGCATCAGCTTGAACATTTAGTGTTCGGGGTATATGCTCCAGTGTCACCCTAAATTTTGACAACCTTTTTCTTGACAAGTTCCAAATAAGGGATCAACCGAGGTTCCTTGACTTCATAAGTTCCATTGATCTGGCTTACGAGCAATTGAGAGTCGGAAAATATCCGAAGTGAGGAAACGTTCATAGATTTAGCAAATTGTAACCCCGATATTAAAGCTTCATATTCGACTTCATTGTTGGTAGCAAGAAAGGTGAATGCTATCGAGTAACAAAACAACTGTTTGTCGGGGCTTACCAAGACGATTCCTCCTCCTGCTCGCATAGCGGTTGATGATCCGTCGACGTACAGAGTCCATGTGGGGTCTTCGTTTACTACGCCGATTGACGGAGTGAACTCGGCTATGAAATCGAATAACACTTGGGCCTTGATGGCATTCCTCCGTTGATACTGGACATCAAATTGTCCGAGTTCTATGGCCCATTTGATCATCCTGCCCGGTGTATCAGGTCGATGCAGGATTTTTCGTAAAGGATACGATGTCAACACAGTAATCGAATGCTCCAGGAAATATGGTCGTAGCTTACGGGCAGCCATGACCAGAGCGAAAGCTAATTTTTCCATGTGCGGGTATCACAGTTCGGCGTCGTGCAAGGCTTTGCTGACATAATATACAGGGAATTGTTGGAGCCCATCTTGCCGTATTAGGACAACACTGATGGCAGCATCACTCAGGTCCAAGTATAGGTATAAAGGCTCATCAAGAGTAGGCTTCTGCAGAGTTGGAGGCCGTGAGAGGACCTCTTTGATATTGTCAAAAGCATTCTGACATTCGGCGGTCCACTCAAACTATTTTTTCTTCCTTATCGCGTCAAAGAAAGGCTTACAATGGTCGGTTGACTTTGAAATAAATCAGTTTAACGCGGCCAACCGGCTGGTCAATGTTTGGACGCCTTTAACAGACGTCGGTGGAGCCAGGTCAAGTATAGCTTGAATTTTCGCCGGGTTGGCTTCTACTTCTCTCTGGCTCACCATGTATCCCAAGAACTTTCTGGAGCCAACTCCGAAAGGTACACTTTTTCGGATTAAGCACCATAGAGTACTCGCGAAGAATACTAAAGACGTCGGTGAGATAAGCAATGTGATCGGTTGCGTGCTCCGACTTCACCAGTATGTCGTGTATGTATACCTCCATTGTATGTCCGATTAGTTTAGCAAACATTTTATTAACTAACCTTTGGTATGTGGCCCCGGCATTCTTCAGTTTGAAAGTCACCATAACGTGACAATAGAGACCACATGCCGAATAAAACGAGGTATGTTCAGCATCGTCCGGATGCATGGGAATCTGGTTGTATCCGGAATAAGCATCTAGAAAACTCATTAGTTGATGGCCCGAGGTAGCATCTACCATATAATCAATGTGAGGAACGTGATAACTGTCTTTCGGGCAAGCCTTGTTTAAGTCTGAGAAATCAATGCATATGCGCCATAATCCGTTACTTTTCTTGACCAATACCGGGTTTGATATCCACGTCGGATATTTAGCTTCCTTGACGAATTTGTTATCGATGAGCTTGTTCACTTCTTCTTCGAGAGCTTTTTTACGGTCAGGTCCAAACTTTCGACGCTTTTGGATGAAGGTTTAACAGTCTTGTCTAGATTGAGCCGGTGACAGGCTTTCTGGGGATCAATGCCTTTCATATCTTCATGCTTCCTGCGAAGACGTCGGGGTTTGATTGAAGGAACTAGATCAGCCAAGTGTGTACCGGTTCTTGAAGATTGGCTCTAATACATAAAGGGTTTTCACGAACCGACTCATCTAGATAAATAACCTCGACATCTTCAACAGGTTCGGCTCGAATATATTGACTTTTGTCTTTGAATTGAAGCCTTGGGTCCATGTCGTCTTGCTTTTGGATGACTTCTTTACCGGGAAGTTGTCCTCGATCGTCGACTCGTTCATGATCAAATGATTCAGAAGTCATAGGGACGTCGGTTAATGGTGTTGGAAGGATGTCGGCATTCGGCATATGAGAAGTTATCACGTCGGTATCGGAGGATGTAAGATTTTTAGTAACTAGGAAATTATAATTGTCACTTTGTTTGGGCTCAAGCATGTGAGTATCGCGTGAGGCTAATGTGAAAGCCAAGTTTCGCGCTTCTCGTTGATCCCCATAATGAGTTCCTTCTCCCTCGACTGTGGGGAACTTTAGCGCATAATGAAAAATAGATATAGCAGCTTGGAGCTTATAAAGAGCAGTGTGACCTACAATGGCATTATATTCATTTTGGATATTCATAACTTTGAAAGTTTCCATGATGATCTTAGACTTCGGTCCAAAGCCTCCGAATTGAATGGGGAGTTGAATTTCATCGATGGGACATGAGATGCTTCCATTGAAGCCTTGAATCTGATCATTGCAGGATCGAATGTCGGCTGGGTCCAAGCCCATTTTTTCGAAGGTTCACAGCATGAGGATACTCGAATAAGCCCCGGTGTTGACCATAATTCGGTGAACAGAAATTCCCCCGATCGGGGCAGTAATGATGAGAGCGTCAGAATGTGGGTGGCCGAACAAGTTAGCGTCTTCTATATTGAAAGTGATGGGACAATTCCGATTATTGATGGTGTCTCTGAGATCAACATTTAGTACCTATTTCCCAGCGTTGTGTGCTTCTCGGGCATAAGCTTTAGCTTTGCGTCGGGAAGTATCAAGTTGTTTGGTGTTAGTGTTCACCTGAGGTATAGGATTATAACAAGGAGACCTCAATGAAACAACAGTTTTGGCTTTCTTGTTGGCGATGGTTGGAAATCCAATAACATCCGAAAAGGTGAAGACTTCCTTGTCGGTTGTGCGAATTCTTTTTACATTAACACCTCGGTCATCATTGTCTTCTTCATCTGAAGTATCTGTAGATCTCCTTTACGGCGGGCATCAATGTTCCTGAACTTCTGGAGTTGGGGTCTGCCGATCAAGCGAAGGAGAGCTGACAAGAGGCCGAGACACTCTTCGGTATTGTGTCCTGGAGACTTATGATACGCACAATATCGAGTTTTATCAAGTTTTTCTTCTGGGGTCCTGACAGGCTTCGGGTCCGAGATGATCCCTTTTCCCTTCAGTTCTTCAAAGATAGTCGTCGCTCCCGCTGAATATACGGTCTGGTAACCAGTTCTCACATTTTCGGCATATTGGTCTCGTGCGACTTTGGAGTCTGAGGCATTAGAGTTCCCCTTCGCATAATTCTGAAATTGAGCCTTACTGAAGGTCTTTTTGTTCTTCTTCTTGGCTTCGGGTTCTGTCTTTTCTTCTTTGACAGAAAAATCGATATTGGGAACCAACATCGATTCCTCGGCGATAATGAACTGTTGGACACGCACGAGAAATTCTTGGAAAGTGCCAGGTTTATTTTGGCAGAGAGTCCAGCGAAATATGGAATTTGGCCTTAAACCGGCTATCACTGTAATAGTAAGGTCTCAGGATGGCATGGTTCTATATTTTGGATGCGTTCGTTAAACCGAGAAACGTAGTCTTTAACACTCTCATGATCTCTCTGCACGATATTGGTAATTGATTCTTTCGGAATGAGGCATACCTGTGCACCGATGAAATGCGACCGAAAAACTGTCCTCAATTGCTGCCATTTCCATATCGAGTAAGGGGGCAAGGTGTAGTACCACTTTTGAGCTATCGGTCCAAGGGTGAGGGAAAACGTACAACATCTCAAAGCGTTGGATGCACCGTGCAAATCCATCCAGAAAGTATAATATCACAAATGAGCGTCTGGATCTGAGGTCCCATCATACATACCGATCTGTAGGATCTTTATTTTAGCAGGAACCATCTCCGCAGTGAGCTCGGGTGCCAAAGGAGAGTCAGCTTCAATGACGACGTTACCCGAAGTCAAAATATGACGTGGAGATTCTTCCTGTGATTTCTGTATGGTTTCTAGTTCGGCTAAGCATTTTCGCAAAGACTCGAGTTCTTCTGAGTTTTGTCGCGACATACGATTCCTTTCAATTTGGCGATGTAAATCCTCATGGTCCCGAGGCAAAGGAGATGGAGGCCTCGGAGGTATGGGTGTTCTATGACGATGAGCAGAGTGACTTTCAGCCATCATTTCCTGATTTGGAGCCAGAATGGATTTGGTGTTGGTCGTGTAAGCTCGTCGCGATGCTGGGACGTGCGACGTGGTTGTGAAGTAGCATGTGATGCTGCTGCATGAGTCGTTTGATTTTGCGCGAGAGAATTTGGCTGCGCCGTTGTAGTCACTGGCAAAGGGGCTCGTAAGTGGTTGGTGACCGTCGTACTAGGTAACGCCCGCGTCATAAGTGAGGCTAAACCTTGGATAAAATCAGGATTTTGTAAAACACTTGTAAAATCTACCGTGACATGAGGTTGTGTGGTCTGTCCAGCAGAATAATTTGTATTATGACTCTGCCCAGCGTGTGAGTTTTGGTCTCATCCGGAGTGAGACATGTCGACAAGTAGTAACACGCTCAGTAAATGAATATGTGCTAGTAATGGCTGTGAAAGCGAAGATTAACCCCAAATAATTATGAGGCCCTTCCTCTAGCGTCAAACTGTTGTCATATGCGAATTAACAACGATTTGTAGATCAACTTATGATGTAAAGACGAGTGATATAGCAAGTGAATTAAAGAAAAGACGTCGATTAAACAAATCGACGACGTCGGTTAAACAAATCGACGACGTCGGATTATTCATATAATTCTTGATGTTTCTTTATCATTTCATACAAGATTCCTGATAAGCCATAAGCTCCCAAAGTCCTTTTTCTAAGGATCAAGCTCGCTATTTATAGAGCGGTGGTCCATCGTACGAGGTAGGTGTGATCGCATTTATTGCGGTAGTGAAGTCAAAGGCGGTCATTTGCCACTTGGTTTGATTGTTCGCCACCTGGACGACAGTCATGATGATGGATCTAAGCTGTCGCCGCCTTTCATGTCGGTATCTTTCACGGACGTCGGTTGACTAGGTTCCGATCAGCGAAAGACCTCGATTAGAAAGATAAAGGTAGTTGTTTTATTGTTTACTTACCAAGTAACGACGTTGGTTTTTAGTTTGTCATATCCGATGTGATAGCACTTCAGATCTTTGAGCTCGCGCGGTTTAGCGTTAACAAGCCTTAGTAAGTTGGTTTACTGAAAACCATGTCAACAGCTCGGTTTCTCAACTCGCGTGCTCGGGACTCGGCTCGATTCCTCCTCTTTCAATCTCGAATAAACGGACCAATAAAGTACCAAAAGACAAAGAAAGTATACCAATAACACAAAAAACACCAAACACAAAAAACAAGCAAAACAACTAAAATGGACCTATTAAACAAAAAAATAAACCTAGAACCGACTCGATAAAGCACATAAAATACATAAAAATAAGCACAAAAACACAACAAACAACATACACGCACACCCCACAAGGCTATACAGCAGATCACTATCAAACAAGTACTCGAACTTCTGTTTATGGATTTGATGGGACCAATTCAGGTAGAGAGTTACAATAGTAAGAAGTACATCTTCGTGTGCGTTAACGATTTTTCTTGTTTTACATTGATAGAACTTATTCGAGAAAAATCTGATACTTTTGACACTTTTAAAACTCTTTGCTTGAGTTTGGAAAAAGAAAAAACCTTTCGTATTATTGAGATTCTGAGTGATCATGGGCGTGAGTTTGAGAATGTTGATTTTTTGAGTTTTGCAACTCACGTGGTATTTTTCATAAGTTTTCTTCCTCTAAGACACCTCAGCAAAATGGTGTTGCGGAGAGGAAAAATAAAATATTGCAAGAAATGGTGAGGGTAATGTTCCATTTCAAGGAGATGTCACTTCGTTGGTGGGTGGAAGCAATTAACACTACATGTTATCTCACCAACCGGGTATATATTCGACGAGGTATTGGTGTTACTACTTATGATCTCTGGAAAAGGTAAGTCTCTGAATCTCAAGCATTTGCATATCTTTGGCTGCAAGTGCTACATTTATAATGATAGTGAGCAACTAGGTAAGTTTGATGCAAAGAGTGATATTGATTTTTTTTTCTTGGGTACTCTTCTAATAGTCGTCCTTACAGGGTGTATAACATATGTACTCACATGGTTATGAAACAATCAATGTCACCTTTAATGATGTTTTGCCAAATGTTAGTCCATCCAGTTATATTGGTATTGATTTTGTTGATTATGTGTGTTCCTAGGATGAACAAAAGTTTAGGTGAATCATATTGATGTTAAGAAGGAATAAACTGCTCTGGACAATGTTGGTGAAAATTTGAAAATTTTTGAGTCCGATGAACCAACATCGTCATGAACTTTGCCTGAATAAAAGCGAGATACACCTTCAAAGATTCACAAAGATCATCCTTCATACCATAGATGAGAAAAAAAACTAGAGGTGTTAGGCCAGATTTTAAGAAAATGATTGGAATTTTGCACTTTGTTTGTTTCAACGTTATGGTAGAATCTAAGAACGCTAAAGAGCCACTGAAAGATGAGTGATGGATACAAGAATTACAAGAGAATTAGAGCAATTTACTAAGGATGTTGTATAATAGTTAGTCCCCAAACCTTCATCATGTGATGTGATAGGAACCAAATAGATTTCAAAAAATAAAACTGATGTGTTTGGTATTATAACTAGGAATAAGCACGTCTTATTGCTCAAGGGTACACTCAAGCTACGAGAGTTGATTTTGATGAGACTTTTTCTCCCGTTGCGATACTTGAGTCTGTTCGTATATTTTCATATATTGACTGTCTAATGTGATTTATTGTAAACCACATGGACGTCACATCCGCATTTCAGAATGGAATCTTGAATGAAGTTGCGTACGTGAAGCAGGCCATTAGCTTCACTGACCCAAACTACCCTAATCATGTGTACCGACTTAAGAAGACACTGTATGGACTGAAGCAAGCGCTACGCGCATGGTACGAGCGGCTGACCATGTATCTTCTAGATAAGGGCTTCAATCGAGGGGGAGTCGATCAGACATTTTTTTCTCTCAAGACGAACAAACTTTTTCTTTGTTCAAATCTACGTGGATGATATCGTCTTTGGCTCAACCTCTAAGACTATAGTCAACCACTTCGTGCAACCCATGTTCTCCAAATTTGAGATGAGCCTTGTCGGTGAACTTACATACTTCCTCAGACTTCAAGGTACTTGTTGTAAAAGGTTGTAGTGTAATTTTTTATTCAATTGATCTTTGACTGATGAATTACACTAGTGTAGACATCAAAATTTAAATATTTTATTAATCAGTGCCTTTTTTAATTTTTAGACATAAATTCATGACAAATAAGATATATAATTAATAAAGTTATTATCTCTTGTCTAAGTCAAATCTTAAGATTATGAAAGAGATTATATCAAACTTAGGATAAGGAAAGAGATTATATCAAATTAAGAAGGACCAATCAAATTGATGTCTTCTTCTCCAAGACTCTCTCACCTACACTTATAAATAGGGCTCTCCTCAAAGCCACAAAATCACACCTCATAAATCAACACCTCACAAATCAACACCTCACAAATCAAAGTCTAAATTTAAGAGTCTCAAGAACTCTCTTGAAGATTTGAAAACGTTCTTGAAGATCCAAGGGCATTCAAGAGAACTACGTTCAACCAGGAATTAAGTCTCCTAACCTCCGAAGTACGCTCAATGGAGAAGAAGGCCAAGAAGAAGAAAAAGAGGCGGAAAACCTTCTCGAATAAAAAGAGGCGCAACCATTCTTCTCAAATCATTCTAAGAATATCAACGACGTTCAAACGACATTCAAGCCGCGTTCATCGAGAATTTCAAGCAACATAGCGTTTGATCTACGAAAAAGCTCTCAAGCCCTCGAGTCAACATTATTCAAGTCCAAGTTCATCTTCTACAAAGATTAAAGAAGCAAGTATTCCAAGAAGTCGTCTTCAATCAAATCAAGTCCTAACATTTAATACGGGAATAAGTCATTCGACCCCAAATTAATGTTAGAAAATTCAAGCTCAAGCATGAAGGAGATCCAACTGTTAAATTCATCTTCGAAGATCTAAATTCAAGTCCACGAACAGAAGTATTAGAGGAGATATATAGAGATTATAGCCGCCATCTCGTTTGATCGAAATAATATCAAGTTGTGCAAAAGCTTTATGTTTTGCATAAAATTTTATTGCTACAAATTTGGCACGCCCGGTGGGACTCGTACAAATTTATTTTCAATTGATCAAATAAAATATAGTGGATTACGATCTCTATTATTCCTCTGATTAATTTCTTCAGAAACAATCTCAAATGGATTTGAGACTTTTGGAACGAATCTTCAATTTGATCTCCGCATGTCTTGAATTTGAGATTAAATAACATTTTTTTGAGGGATTAATAGCTTGATCTAGAATCGAACGTTGTGATTTCACAAAAACATGAAAAACACGAGTCCTTGATCCTCACAGCAAAGTTGATTTTGATTTTCTCTACGCCGATCTTGACTTTAGTAACATAGTTCGGAGGCTTGGTAGCTTGATTCCGGATTGAACTTCGGAGCTTGAACGCGCTTGAATCTTCCTTTCGATCTTCAAGAACGCCTTGAATCTTCAAGAACACTTGAATCTCGTTCAGATAATTCTCTAGAGCTATTGAACTTGGAACTTGAATTGAAAATATGAATTATGTTTTTTGACCTTAGAGAGAGCCCCTATTTATAGGTGTTAGGAGAGAGAGTGTTGAAAAAAAAACTTCGATTTGATTGGTCCATAATTTTCAATTTTTATATCTTTAATATTTATTTAAAGGGATAATTATGAGAGAGAGTCTTCAAAAAGAAGACTTCAATTTGATTGGTCTATGAATATTTATCTCTTTAATAATTATTAAAAAAATATTTATTTAACTCTCCAAGAAAATGGCATGTGGCATTCTTTAACTGTCCTTCAAAATATACGTGTGACATTTTTTAATTGGCCAACAATATATATTAAGTAATCAATTAATTCACTTTTAATTTAGGAATTAAAATTTGATTAATTTCTCAAATAACGTATAAAATTATTAAATTGACTTTAACATGAACTTTAACACATGGCGCCATTTTATTGGCTCAAAATTTAATTGTCTACAACTAGTACATCTTAAGTGTATTGAGTGGACCTACGGAGGCTAAGATTACTTTATACTGACCAAGTAAATAATCTAGACCTCAGTAACTGATGTGTTCTCTTAACTCGTAAGACAATAAACAGGCATATTTATTCAGCACTTACTTGTTTGATTTACCAAGGGTGGTTTTTATTTTAATTATGATGTCATACACGGTACTTTGGTATGTAATGTTGTTTACATGATGTGCCATTGAAATTGTTTATGGTTATGTCCCAGTCCTCCGGCTTGATGACGTCCCTGAAATGGGCTCAGGAAGGTTTATTATGTTAAGCTCTGCAGGCGGATTAATTTTGACATAATAATTATGAACTGAGTGGTACTAATTTTGAATAAAAAGAAATCAATTAATTATATCGTCAGTAATTAAATTAATCATTGAACGTTATATCTTAAGCATAGGGAAGTAGTTCGACCGATTTAAGGGGAACAAATTATTTAGTAAATTGGAGCTAAATGGGGAGTGCAATAATATTACTCTAGAGGAATGTTTTATTATTTAGTCAAATAAGGAATAAAGACATAAGGTCTTCTACAATGTTAACAAAGTTGAAAGGCATATGGACTTTTAGAAGTTAATAAGTTGGAAGACATAAAGTTTTCTTTTCCTATTTGGGAACGCTCATGTTTAGCACCTCCTTAGGGTCCCTATTGTATCATATAAATACATTAAGTCCCAGTAGCTTCTACATACTTGGGTCATCCTACTTTTAGTCTTCCAAGAGAGGAAAATCGAGTGAATAATATATTAGGAGGTTTTGGGAGTTTCATTTGGTTGCACCACCAAGACACTCAAAGTAGGTGTTGAGGTAATACACCAGAAGATCATAAAGTATAGTATTTTTTGTTTTCGACAAATATATTCATCACCAAGAACAAACATGAAAACTTCTCGGCCACCCGCATCAGTTCCCAATGATGTCCCAGTACCTAGGTCGCGACCACGATGTGATCGTGCCCAGCGACCCCTGCTCGACTGTGATGACCCGTGCAGCCAACGAGATCTTTGTCTCTGACATGTAGACCCATGAGAATTTTGTCTTTTGTCAGCATAGACCCACGAGAATCTCGCAGCGGCCGACGTGCACGACTTGTTCCCAACACCCAACACCCAACGCGCAACACACCCCGATGAGTCCCAGCGCCCGACACGCACAGCCGACCTTTGTAGTCTGACACCTTACACGCGCCTGACCTAGCCAAGGACCAGCAACCCGAGACCACCTCTTGGCGACCCGACCGCAACAATCAGATTTCGATCGAAGTTCGATGACCCGTAATCATCCGAGGAGACAAAGTCCGACTGCTCAACAGACTCTGGGTTTCAGACGATCTCTTACCATAGAAATCTACAATGTCTTAGAGTTGGAAAATTTTTTAATCTGTAAGTCCTAATCCTAACTATAAATTCCGCTTCGTTCGAATTTAATTCGTTAGATTTAGATGTGCGTATTGATGACGTTCCTTATAGAACCCAACAGAATGATCATATGAGAAGAGTTGTGGTAGGTGAAAATGTTTGGGATGATTGAATAATTGTTGTCAGTGGGGATTTGCAGGGGAAGACATTTTCATGATAATTTATATTTCTGTAAATTAATATATTTGGCGTATCCAGGTTGTAGAGCTTATATCCCTTACACCCAAGTGGATATCCAGGATGTATGCACTTAGATGCCCTAATATCAAATTTATGTTTATTTCCAGATAATTTAGATGCATAATAAAGGCAACCGATTACTCTTAAATGATCACATGAAGGATGTTTTTTATGAATAGTTGGAAAGGTGATTTGTTTTTTAAAATAGATGATGGAACTCTATCAATGATGTTTGTAGCAAGAAGTATGCAATCTATCCATAATGGTAACGGTAAAGATGCATGGAAAAGTATTGCTCTAGCTACTTGAAGTGGGAGTTAATCCTTTCTATTCTATCATCGTTGTGGAATTTCAACATATTTTTTTTTTTTTTTTT
>CACSLK010030614.1:601253-613094 GCA_902706635.1 Striga hermonthica | reverse complement strand
GTGTGTGTGTGTGTGTGTGTGTGTGTGTGTGTTCTAATGGTGTATATATAATAATACTATTATCTTGCCTCATATATTGATGCTATAACACGCCCATGGCCAGGTAAAAGTTGCCATAATTTGTCAATGGAACTTTTGAGATCATAATTAATCATAATTTTGCTTTAGTCACTCACTCCTGTTTATTTTATTCAATTTTGCTTCACCTTTTAGATAGTTGAGTTATGTGGTTTGACAAAAAATGGGATTGACTTTATCAATAAAAAGTTAATTAATTAAATTTATAAGCACAAGCAAACGTATGATTTTGGTAAAAATACATTTTTGTCTTATTTGCTCATTTTTCAAACACTCACCTAACTCGTACAAAATTCTCCCTCATAACGTGGTCCATATAATTTTTTTTTTATATATATTTTTCTAATTTAGATTTAATATATAATGAATGTTTCTGATTTTTATACATTTAATGTACATTAATCATAAAAATTAGGAAAAAAAAAACCACATAAAATTAATATAATAATATAGCTATATATATTTTTAAAAATCTTTGAATTTAACCATATTAATTAGTATTTTTATAACTTTATTTTGCAAGGAAGGCATGATAAATATTAATAAATTTATTAATATTTTTATGATTTCACATAGGACTCGTCCATCAATAAGTCTACGTGATATTTTTAACATCTTCAGCAAAATATATAATAATACTTGGAATAAATTCTACATACTTTTCAACGGAGTTTGGGTTTCACACCACCTCAGCTAGATATGTAACCAATGAGATGCGGATTAAATTATCCATCCTTACCTTTTTTATCGTTGAATAATAAGTTGTCCATTAAAATATATGTGTTGAGAGCGGTTTTTTACCAAATTAATTTGAATGTGGAAACAAGAATAAATTAATTATAAAGATAGATCCGCGAGAAAACGAGAGATCAAACACCGTGATGAATTGATTGAGCGTAAAGTGTATTTTTGTTTTTAAATTACTAAGGGTGTGTTTGGTTTAATGAAGGGGAAGGAAGGGGAGGGATTTTAATGGAGGAAAAGGGAGGGGAGGGGAGGTGATATAAAATAATTTTACCTTGTTTGGATGAATTATTTAAGAGGGGAAGTGAGGGAAAATGGTAAACCTTGTTTTGTTGAGGAAGGGAAAATAAAACTAAAATGACAAATTTACCCTTAATGAAATAAAATAAAAATTAAAAACAATTGAAAGTAGGGGCTAAAAGGTAATTTTGTAGCATCATAAATCACTTTCCCTCCAAATCCATCCACTTTTACATAGTGTTTGGTTCAAGGGATTTGGAGGGGAGGGGAGGGGAGGGGAGGGGATTTTTTAATTTTCCTTTGTTTGGTTTGTAATTTAAGAGGGGAGGGGAGGAGAAATTTTAAGTTAAAATTCCTCCCCTTCCCCAAATTTGCTCCCCTCCAAAAGTGGGGGAATTTGGAGGGGAGGGAAAATTTTAAGTTGTAAAATTACTTTTTTGTCCTTCATATGTAAAATATTTTAATTTTTTATCTCTTACATCATTAAGGGTATAACTGTCATTTCAACACTATTTTCTTTCCCCTCCATTTTCTTAACCAAACAAGGTTAACTATTTTCCCTTCATTCCCCTCCTACAAAATCCCTCCAAACAAGAATCATTTTACATCACCTCCCCTCCCCTCCCCTCCCTTCCATTAAAATCCCTCCCCTCCCCTCCCCTCATTTGAACCAAACATAGCCTTAGAGGGGAGCACATTTTCCTTTGGAGGAGGGAGTTGGAGGGAAAATTTAAACCCCTCCCCCCTACAAAAAATTGAACCAAACAAAGAAAAAATAAAACATTCCCTCCACACCTTCCCCTCCCCTCCGTTTTCCCCGAACCAAACATAGGCTAAATAGCGCCTCATTTACCAACATGGGTTGACTCAAGTGGTAAGCAGCTTGATGCCGCTTAAACAAGATTTTGGGTTCGAGTTCTTGTGGATGCAGAAAGCCCTTGTTAGGAGACTCACCCACCACTGCCAGATGTGCAACTCGAGTCGACAAACGGATTAGTCGAGGCATAGCTCCGGATACCATGGCTTGCTAAAAAAAAAATAGATAATTGACTATTCTAGAGCCGCGCCCTTCATTCCATCTGGAAAAAAAAAATCCCAACAAAAAGAAACACTTAAATCATTCCAAAAATACGAAAAAAAAATAAATCCTATGGCAGGACAACATCAAGAGGCGGGAAGGGACTAATGATTCCACATGAATGTTTTTATTTTTATTTTTTTACATGAAAAGTATTTTTATTTTTTTTTTAATTTTCTTTTTTTTTTCTGGAAGGCGGTCGGCCGCCGATTGCGGCCGGCTTGGAAAATGCCGGCCGGCGATTGCGGCCGCATCTAAGCGCAACCGGGCTTGACTTTGTTAGTTTTAAATTTAGTTTGATAAATACATATATTGTATCGTAAATTAAATATAGAACGTCAAATTTAAAAAGTTGTTCATGTTGAAAGTATGAAAAAGAAGAGATTCCTGCAAGAGAGATATTATTTTTTGGCAATTTAAGAACTATGGCAATTGTCAAACCTAATTGATATAAGAAAAATAATGGTCAAATTTATAATGAAAAGTAAGAAATAAGAATGGTGACAGTTAAAGTATTTAATATTATTTTTGTTTTTTACAGCGTGTTATTAATCTTATTTCTAAGTCTATGTAATTCGAATTTCTTAATAAAAAATTAAATGCTATCGTCCCCTAATTACGAAGTATAAAATGCTATCAAATAGAATTTCGAAATGTATAAATAAGTCTATTACTGAGACTAAGCATATTCGAAAATTATATATGGTTTGAGAGGATTTATTAGTCACCCTCTCGATTGGACCGCACTCCATAAAAAAAACAAATGAATGTTGAATGAATACAGATAGAAACAAATATAAAATTAAATAATTTTTCTCCTATGTTGAATAACTCTGCCCAACGGTTCCACTCTAAAAAGGGAGGGGGAAAAATTCAACCACTACATTTTGCCATTATTTAAGTGGAGTACATTTGGATTTGAATTATTAATTAAATTATATGCTCGAAAATGACCTAAATTCATCGCACGCTAACTCTAGGTTTCGTTTAATATACTACTTGAACTTTCCGACAATTCAAGTGTCATGATTAACATCACGTAAAGACAATTAATAATTAATAAATTTTTATGAGTTGATCAACTTTTTAGAGATAAGCTTTTTCGTAACGTCTCTCGAAAGGGAATAAGCAATGAGTAAAATATTTTAATACAACCGAAGATTCTTGATTAAAGTATAGCCGCCCAATTGTCATGCAAATATTGAGATGAAAACTGGTCGTAAGAGCACCCACAATATTTTAGGCCTGTTAGAAAAAAATTACATGTCATGTAGAAAATAGACCTAATTTATAAAAAAAAAATGTTCCACAATGAATTAAAAGTGGAATGTGGCAATAAAAAAAAATCAAGTCTACACTTGGGTCTATTTTAGACCCAAGTACAAACTCAAATACTCATCATTTATTTTTAATTTAATTTTTATTTTAATGAAGAAAACATATTAGAGCATTTTTATTGTTTGACATGTATACTAGACCTATATTTTAATTTTGCATTAAATAGCTTTTAAGTCTTTTTACTTGGGTTTGTCCATGTCATTTAGGACTTAAGTCTATTTATATGCCACATATGTAAAATTAGACCTGATGCATTGTGGGTGCACTGATGCACATGTTAATTTTATTAAGGTAGGCATTTATATTTGGATGATGAGAAGAACGTAAAAATCATGTATTGGAGTACAACAAAATGTAACTTATATATTATTAAACAGAAAACCTGAAAACAGTGTATTGGAATAAAACACAATGTAACTTATGTATTATTAAACATGAAACAAAGTACCTCTGTGTAAACCGTATCTAAAAAAATTATAAGTACTTAGACACCTAAATATATTAGGATTCTAAATAGGCTTAAATAAATCAATTAAATTATTTAAACGCATATATATGATATGAGTTATACTTTTTTATGAATTGCATAGTAAATATAACAGAGATTGTAAAACGTCTTTCTTGATAATCTACAGCCTTGTTATTTAAAATTGTACATTACTTAATTTAAGGAAGGAAAAAATTGTATACATGTATGCAATCAATTTCAAATTTATTAAATAAACTCAGGGTCGAAAAAATCCCTAATTTCTCTCCCCCCACCCAAATCCCTCTCGCATGTCGTCGACATCGAATATTTTTGCCTTCCACACGGCGACCATGTTGAGTTGAGCTTTCTTGACACATGGACTGCATGAAGACTGCATGAGAGAACCGCATGAGAGGACCTTTCTCTTTTGCTCTGTTTTCCTCTTCGGTTTTCTTTTCTTTCTTTTAATCGCGTTTTACTTGTAAACTCGTGGTTCATTTTTTTTTTCTTTGACGCTTTATTGTGAAAGGAAATTTTTGTCCTCGATATGTTAGCTTGAGCTGAGGGTTCTTAATCCCTGCACTTTGTAGACGTTCATTTTCTGAGCTAAGAAAATATTTGAAAAATTACCAAAAATTCTCTTTTTCAAATTAGCTATGGTTTATGATTTTTCTCTACATGGTATCTAGAGCAGGTCATAATTATCTCCAATGGCGAGCAATGATGAACGTAACAGGCAAGGACGCGAGATCGTGGCTCGAAATTTCTCTCGCGAAAATGACCCACTTTCGCTTCATGGATCTGATCACCAGGAATGATTCTACTTACAAATCAGCTCACAGGCATGAATTATCTCCACTGGAGTCACGGGCAATGAAGTTAGCGCTGGGGGCGAAATCCAAGCTTGGATTCATTTTCGGCACAGTCACCATTCCTGAACAGAACACAGACGATGATCAATACCAGAAGGTGGAGTACATGGTTATTTCGTGGATGTTGAATTCGATTTCAAAAGATATAGTTGAATCGTTTCTCTGTGTTAAAACTGCAAAAGAACTATGGGATGAACTAGCCGAGAGGTTTGGAGAAAGCAACGGGCCACTGAAATACCAATTGCGTAAAGAAATAGCAAATTTTAGGCAAGGTATGCTCTCGGTTATAGCCTATTACACGAAATTGAAGTGCCTTTGGGATGAATACACATGTTTAGTTTCTCTGCCTGAATGTGTGAGTGGATCTGGGAAGGCACTGAATGAAAATGATATAGATGGGAGAATGATGCAATTTTTTATGGGATTGAATGAGATATATGAGCCTATTAAGAATCAGATTTTGTTGCTTGATCCTTTATCTACAGTTAACAAAGCTTATTCGATGATTATGAAAATTGAAAAACAGAAAATAAATCTTATGCTCTCGGATTCTTTGGAAATATTTGCTATGATGGTTAAGAATGTTGGTAGAGGTGGGAACAAACCAGGTTTCTATGGTATAGGAGCAAGCAGGGAATCATATGGACAAGGTTTTGGAAATTTTGGTTGAGGTAGAGAAGCCAACAGGTTGACAAAGGAGGACAAGGCAAAGCTATATTGCTCACATTGCAGTTTCAATGGTCATGACATGCAAGGATGTTTTAAGTTGCATGGATATCCAGATTGGTATAAGGAATTGAAGCAACAAAGACTAAGCTCTTCAATAAATCTGGTTGAAGGACCTGAAGGAGAAAAGAGAGATGTAGAATGTAAATCTCAAGAAGGAGAAACAACAGAAGAAAACATGGGTGCTTTGATAAGAAAGATTGCCAAATACATTTCAAAGCAGCAAGAAGCAGAAACACACTCGTTTTCACATTTTGTGATTATTCAGGTAATTGTAAGATGATTATGCACTATCTTTGCTGAGTGAGTTAGATAAAGAGAGTTGGATCATAGATACTGGTGTCTCTAGGCATATCTGTTCTTGTCCTGAGATTATAAAGAAACTGTATCCTCTTAATAGTACTATCGTTATGAATTTACCTGATGCATCTAAGTTCAAGGTGGATCAAATTGGTGAAGTGGAACTAGTTGGAGACATAATTTTGAGGAATGTATTGTTGGTGCCTAATTTCAAGTTCAATCTATTGTCTGTGGGACAACTAATTGCTGAAAATGAAGTAAATCTCTTATTTACTAATGGAGGATGTCAATTGCAGGACCCTAAGGGGCAAACTATGAGTTTTGAGAAGGCATTTGCAGGATTATATATAATGGGAAGGGAACATTGCAACCTTAGCAGCTGAGAAAGGAGAAAGAAATGCTGAGGAACTCCAACAGTGGCATAAAAGGCTTGGCCACAACTCTATATCTTGTTTAAGGCACATTAGTTTTCTGAAAACAAGTTGTCAAAATCAGAATTTGGGTGTTTGTGACACGTGTCACAGAGCAAAACAATGCAGGTTATCTTTTCCTTGAGTTGTATTAAAACTGTGGATAAATTTGATTTGGCTCATGTGGATGTTTGGGGGTCATACAGTGAACCATCCTTTACTAACACTTCTTATATGCTCACTGTGGTGGATGATTTTACAAGGGCTATCTGGATTTTTCTTATGAAAAATAAAGGAGAAACTCATAATCACATCAAATTCTTGTTGAATATGGCAAAAGTGCAATTTGGTAAGGCAGTTAAGCAAATAAAGATAGATAATGGGTCAGAATTCATAAATAAGGAGTTGTTTAGCTTATTACAGGATAATGGTGTCATTCACCAAAAGACATGCACCTACACTCCACAGCAGAATGGGGTGGTAGAAAGAAGACATATGAGCATTTTGGAAGTGGCCAGATCACTTTATTTGCAGGCAAAACTCATGAGAGGTTTTAAGCTGTGCACATCATAAATTCTTTGCCTACTGAGGTTTTAAGCTGGAAAACTCCTTATGAAATGTTGCATGGAGAAGCTCCTAGTTATGACAGATTTAAGGTGTTTGGAAGCTTGTGCTATGCAAAAAGAAATGTTCCACACAAAAAAAAATTGACACAAGAGCGTCACCATGTGCTTTCTTGGGGTATGTTAATGGTGTTAAGGGTTTCAGAGTGCTGGACCTTGATAACAATGAAGTCTTCATCTCCAGAGATGTTATTTTTCATGAGACACATTTTCCCTTCCATAAATCAGAGGTTGATGATAATTCTATGCCACTACCAGTGATACATGAAAGCAGCAATGACAATGAAGAATTAGAGTCTCCTGATTCAGTTGATCCCACCTGGGATAGAATCTACTCCAAAACCAGTGAGAGTTACAAGAAAGAGACAACCACCAGCTTGGCTCTCAGACTATATAACAAATTTGGTAATTGTTAATGATAAACTTGAGAGAGCAGGTCATTCATTTTCCACAAGTTGAGAAAACAGAAAGTGAGCCACTATTCTATGAACAGTGATATAGCCATATTGCAGCATAACGGTTCAAGTGCTAACTACCCGACCGAATATTAAACATATGAGTCGACCCGCGCTAATCGACTTCCAAGAGTCGACTTCCCCCAAAGTCAACTTTCCCTATGAACCTTCTAGGGACTGCCTTCAACATGGTTCCCAGACGATTCCCTTGAGTCGACCTCCACAGTCGACTTCCCTCAAGAAGACGAGCAGGCGGGAGGTAATCTCCAAATGCTCGTGTGTGACCTAAGTCAACTTATCTTGCCCCGAGGCACCGAGAGCTCTGATGACTTATATACACTTCAATATAACACAGGGAAACCTTCGAACAAGAGAAGCCATATGAGATAAGAAGGAATCTGGATGCTGACCAAGAAGCGGACGAAAGGCGAATTGACCGAGGTATTTCAGGTATTTCACGTAAGTTGGCCAGGGAATTTTGGGTACTTCAAGTAAGTGTTTTATCCCTATATAAAGGGAATGAGGTAATCCTAAACCCTAACTTTCACTCTCTACCTTCATTCCACCACCTGTTGCTCCTACTAAGCAGAGCTCTCTTCATCTTTGATACTGACTTGAGCGTCGGAGACTCTTCACCGGAAACACTTCTGGTGTTGAGTTCTTGCAGGTGTTTGCAGCGATTCGAAGGCAATTTGGAGACAGTTCGAGCAGATCGGAGCTCATTACCACCGGTTCACTTCAGATCTTAAAGTAGACCCATCAAATTGGCGCCGTGTGTGGGGAGTTCTTAAAGGAAACAAGAGCTTTGCACCTGGTTCTGATCTGTTTGAGGATGGCGGAGAAGGAAGAATTGCAGAGGAATTTGAACGAGGACTTCAGGGGAGTGTGGACAGACAAACGCCCTCCACCGATTTCCAACCACAGACCACCACTTCAGGTGCTCGGCTTCCCACCGTTTGGGGGTCACGCGCCGTCGGGAGTGCGTACGGAGGAAGAAACCCCCATTACCCCACCTGGGGTGAACATTCCAGTGTTGACAAAAGGAGGACCTAGCAATCCGAAGGGCACAAATGCGGGTGTCGACAGGCGAGAACCGACAGAAACATCCTTGAGTCTGGGGAGATAAGTGGGAGAGGTGACAAATCAGGGGGCGAGGCCACCGCCCCAAGTCTAGGAACAGACGTTGACGATGACGATGAGCGAGATGCAAAAGATGATTGCAGAGGCGGTGGCGGCCCAAATCAAACAGATACAGGTTGAGCAGCCTAGGGTCGAGCAACCACGGACTAAGCAACCACCCCCTGAGCATGAGCAACAAGCACAATCCCATGAAAGGCAGAGTAGGAGGGCGGATGAGGAAGAGTCCTCTGTCAGAACTATTAATCCACAAGCGATAAAAAACACTCTGGAGAAACTGATGGCTCAGGTACGAGACTTGTAGGCTCGAGTGGAGGGAAGAAAAATTGGGAGTTCGATAGGACATCCATTCTCGCCGCACATTCTGGATGCCAATCTGCCACAAGGGTTTGGAGAGCTAAATATCTGGTATGATAGGTCGACTAATCCTTCTCGACATCTTCGAAGTTTCGAGAATATGGTGGTCCTGCATCGCTATAATGATCTTGTCTAGTGTCGAGCCTTCCTGAGGACATTACGAGGTTCTGCGCATGATTAGTTCTACATGCTACCCCCGGAGGCTATCAAAGACTTTGATGGATTTAGCTCGAGTTTCCCCAACCAGTTCGCGAGTGTCAAAACCCATGAGAAGTCGTCCCTTTCTTTGATAAGTATGCAACAGAGGGAAGGAGATTTATTGTTGGATTATGTGGCGAGATACACTCGGGCGTGTGTCGACGTGCCCTCGGCTACAGAAGAAATAAGGTCGGGAGGACTGACTAGGGGACTGCTACTAGGGTTGTGCAGAAACTCTTTGGCAAAGAGACCTGGTAGGACATTTGATAAAGTCTTGGGGACGTGTGCGAAATACATGAATGTCGAGGAAGCGGAAGCCGACTTCTTGGAAGCGGCAAAGGCGAAGGTTGAGCCCCGGGACGAGAAGAAGGATAAAAAGCCAAACCCGTCGGGAGAGAGGATCCCCAAAAACAGACATAGAGGGACGATCTAGGGATGGAGGCCGATTCAGTACACCCATTTGTCGGCCACTCAAGCAAGAATACTAGAGGCAATGGAGAAGGAAATTCATGACAATGTCGCCAGGTGGACCCGAATGAGGAAGGATGGACCAACGAAACCTAAGAGTAACTTGTATTGTCGATTTCACAAAGACTACGGGCACAACACCGACGATTGCAGGCACCTCAAAGACGAGATTGAGAGGTTGATCAAAGCTGGGCACCTGAAGGAGTTCATATACAAGGATCGTGTGAGGACGAGTAGAAGGAGGGATCGGAGTAAGAGTCCTCGCAAGAGGGAAAGATCGCCCGAGAAGGAGGAACTGCCACAGAAAAAAAAGAGTGATACATATGATATTTAGTGGGCCGATTGATGGAGATTCAAATCGAGAAAGGAAGGCGTATGCTCGAGGACGACGTGCAGAGGTCAAGGTACAGCAGGTCGATGAGGGTGGTCCAATGATGAATTTTGGGCCAGCAGATGTGGGAGAGGTCGAGAGGCCTCACAATGATGCCCTGAAGATAACTGCCCAAGTATCGGGCTATGAAGTGCAAAGAGTCTTTGTCGACAAAGGTAGTTCAGTAAATGTGATTTTTTATGACTGTCTCAGAAAGATGGAACTCGACATCGAGCTCACACCCATGCACACATCTCTCTTCGGATATAATGGCTCGAAGATCGCGCCCCTATAAGAGACTATGCTCGTTGTCGTCTTAGGGGAAGACGACTTAAGAAAAGTGAAGATGGTAAGGATTGTGGTAGTCGACGTCGAGTCGGCTTATAATATAATTCTCGGGAGGCCAGCGCTGAATGCATTCCAGGCTGTGGTATCCACTTACGACATGAAGTTGAAGTTTTCTGTGGAAAATCAAGTGGGGGAAGCACGGGGAGATCAGAAGTTGTTGAGAACCTGCTACCAGATAGCAGTAAAAACCAACCAACGAGCAGAGATCAAAGAAGGGAAGAAACCGATGTCGAATGACAAAAGACCGAGAGGGAGTGATCTCGAGCCGCATGGGGAATTAATGGAGATATAGATTGGAAAGACGGAGGAACATACCACTATGGTCGGGAAGGATTTGGAGGACGAGTTGCGGAATCAACTTATTGCACTATTAAAGGAGTTTAGGGATATATTCGCTTTCACCCCAGAAGAACTAACGGGAATCGACCCTAAAATCATGGAGCATAAGCTCAATGTCGACTCCCTCAGAAAACCAGTGAAGCAGCGCCTCAGACACCATGTTATAGAAATCGACAAAGCCATTGAAGTAGAGGTGGATAAACTGTTGCGAGCAGGACACATCAAGGAAATCCAATTCCCTGAGTGGATATCCAACACGGTAATGGTGAGGAAGGCACTAAATAAATGGCATATGTGCATCGACTTCCGCGACTTGAACCTGGCATGCCCGAAAGATCACTACCCTCTGCGAGTTATGGAGTATGATGGATGCATATCAAGGGTATCACCAAATTCCCTTGGCCCCGGAGGACCAAAGTAAGGTAAGTTTCGTAACGAGCAACGGTACATACTGTTATGTCGTCATGCCTTTGGGCTCAAGAATGCAGGAGTGACTTACCAAAGACTGATGGATCGAATGTTCAAATCGTTGATCGGGTGTAATATGGAGGTGTGTGTGGACGATATTCTGGTGGAAAGCAGGTCCTCGACCTCACATAGCGATTACTTAAGAGAAACATTCACAACACTCAGTACATTTGGGATGAAGCTAAACCCAAGTAAGTGTGCCTTCGGAGTGAAAGTAGGATGATTTCTTGGCTATGTCATAACCGAGAGAGGGATTGAAGTAAACAAGGAAAAGGTGAAGGCTATATTCGACATGGCCCCACCGAGCAATATCAGGGAGGTGCAAGTCCTGACCGGTCGAATTGCTGGTCTAAGCAGGTTCATTGCTCGAGCTACGGAGAAAAGTTTCTCATTCTTTATTACACAAGAAGAAGTCGACTTTCCTATGGAGTGACGAGGCACAAGTGGCATTTCAGAAGTTAAAAGAATTCCTGAGCGAGTTGCCCTTATTGACAAAGCCTGAGCCCAATGACGAGTTGGTGTTGTACACATCTGTGGGATTAGTTTCGTTAAGCTCAGTGTTATTACGAGAAGAATGAGGTTCCCAACACTCGATATATTACACCAGTCGAGTACTCCAAGGAGCCGAGACGAGATACTCTGAGGTTGAGAAGGCTGCCCTAACCCTAGTGATAACAGCGAGGAAGTTGACGCCATAGTTTTTGAATCATTCCATAGTGGTAAGGACAAATTTTCAACTTGGGGAAACACTTGGTCTACCTACTGTCTCAGGTCGACTTATGAAGTGGGCAGTCGAGTTAAGTGAGTATTCTATCAGATATGA
>CACSLK010030614.1:528522-539356 GCA_902706635.1 Striga hermonthica | reverse complement strand
AAGCCATCAACTTTAATGTATATACTAAATCGAATATCCATAATGATGGTATTATATGTGAAGAATCAAACATCTTTAATTGAATTCAATAAGTGTCAAATCAATAATTGATCAATTTCATTCAGTATCGGTCAGTCCAACAAGGCCCCGTTTGTTAATCCCAATTTTCTTTATATGTCTTGCAAAGGCTGTAGGGAATAACTCTTTAATGGATCCACTTTCATCCAATTAGTACTAGAATGCTCAAATGACACTTTAGTTCTTCACTTCTACTTTTATGACCAAGTATTTCAATTTTATGTGATTCACACCCTTTAAATACTTGTCATTCCTTGAAATAATATTGCTACAAAACTACAATAATTCTTAGTGGCTTGGACAAGATGTCGACATTTCCAAGTCCTAAGATAAAGCATCGTAGCCTAAATATTGACTTGTGGCCTTAAAGTGTACCACAAACTCAAACTTAAGTGGAAGTCACGATGATGGAATTTGTTCCACTTTTCAATAATCTTGCTCCTTTAAACATTATGAACAAAAAGTCTGAATCCAAGTATCCAATTATAACGAATAATTTGGATCTTCTTTACGATAGCATGTGTTCTTTAATGCCTTGTAAATACTTTTAAAAATTTGTTTGCAGCATTTAAATAATCATTTAGAGATTACTTTTATATTTGCTTATCGTACCAGCAACAAATATGTAATCAAACCAAATACAGGTTCGTCTCGCTTAAGACTCCTAATCATTTATATCTAAGAAAATTTCTCCATCACTTTCCATTCCATTTCACCTTTTCGGACATTTAGTTTAGACTAAATGTACCCCTTCTATGAATTAAAATTATACAAAACAACCATCCATTATCTCTCAAATAAAAACTTTTATGGGATAAAACTTTTGTCCTAGTAATCTATTCCAGAATATTTCTATTCCAATTACCAAGTACATTTCATCCACATCCTTTATTTCATAATTTTCAGAGAGATAATACTTTACTTCGTGCAACATGTCCATATTATTAGCAACTATAAATATGTCATCGACATACGGAACTAAAGTAACAAATCTACTTCCACTGACCTTAATGTAGATACGCCAATTTACTGTATTCTCTACAAAACCATAAGCAGTGATGGTATCATTAAACTTAAGATACCATTGACAAGAGGCTTGTTTTAGTCCATATATCGATCTATTCAACTTACACACTCACATTTCGCTCTTGTGATCTAAAAAACTTTTAATTAGTTCATGTAGATCTCCTTTTAAGTTTATCATTTATAAGGTGATCTTTATGTCCATTTGATAAAGCTCAACATCATACAGAGCCACTATCACCATTACAATTCTCAAGGAATCATTCTTAAAAATGAGAGAGAACGTTTCCTTGTAGTCAATACCTTCCTTTTGGATGTAGCATTCAAGTCTAGCTTTATACCTTTCGATATTACCTTTAGAGTGGTGTTTGGTTTTGGAAAACCCATTTACACACAACTCTTTTATACCCTTCAGGTAATTCTACTAAATTTTAAACTTTATTGTCATCCATTGACTTTAATTATTCTTTCATGGCATTGATAAACTTTTCCAAAATTTTTTACTTTTCATGGCTTGTGATTCATCAACCAAATGTTGTTCTATAATTTCTTGATAGCTGGTGGCCGATTCATTATCAAGTGAGTTTGGATCCTTTTGTTATTCATCTAAGTTACATGACGGTAATGTAACTAGAATAATAACAACTATTAATGGACTCTCGGGCTTGGACTGTTCAACTTGAGTTTCTTTTACATCCAAACTTTACTATTCTAAACTCCCACTTATTTGATCATTTTAAATGAATCGAGCATTGTTGGAAACAACTATTCTCGTACTATGGTTAGGGACATAAAACTTATATCCTTTAGAACTTTCCGGATAGCCAATGAATAACCACTGGTTGTCCTAGGATTAAGTTTCTTTTTATGTGGATTATATACTTTTACTTCTGCTTGACACCCCAAACATGAAGATGTCTCAAACTAAGTTTCCTACCCTTCCATAGTTCATAAGGTATTTTATGAACTACTTTAATAGAAACTACCTAATATGCAGCAATCTTTAACACACGCATCCACATAGAAAACGTTAATGTTGAATTACTCAACATACTCCTAACCATACCCTTTTAAGTACGATTTATCTCCTCAACAACACCATTATGTTGAGGAGTCACAATTATAGTGTATTGCACACAAATATTTCAAATCTCAAGAAACTTTGCAAATGGACTAAGACATTGTCCTCTTTCATTGAACTTACAATAATATTCACCAATCTTGGCAGATCTCACAACTTTTACTTATTTATCTAACTACCTTTCCATCTCATCATTGTATATCTTTGGATAGTCCAATGATTGAGTCATTTCATGTATTAGAAAAATATAACCATAACGTGAGAAATCATTTATAATGGTGATTAAATACTTACTTCACCCCATGAAGGGGTGTCGAATAGACCACAAAAATTAGTGTAAATAAGTTATAAGTTTTAGTGCTTCTCTTGGCAAATTTCTTTAATGTATGTCTAGTTTGTTTTTCTTTAATTCATCCTACACATACATCTTGATCACTAAAATCCAAATGAGAAATTGTTTCATTATTCACCATTCTCAAAACTTTCTTCAGATATGTGACCATAATCTTTAATGCCATAAGAGAGTATAGTATTCATTATGAGCACTACGTTTAACTAAAAATATGAGATACATAAGTAGTTTCACATAACCAAGCCACCAAGTATCATTGGGAATCTTTAATAAATTTTATTCACAACATACGAAAATTTAATGTATGTCTTTCTTTTCGAATCAAGATTTTATTTCGGGCAATCTTTTATGAGGTGACCTAACGTTTTACAGGAATAACACCTCATTTCTTTAATGATTGGACCTGCAAAAACTTTGAGTAAGCCAATCTCCTTTTATTTGCCTTTGTTTCCCATTTTATCTCACTATTATTGGATCTAACATGAGATATAAAGTGAATCGACTCTTGTTTCATCTCTTTTATTCTCACCTCTTCCTACACCAGCATAGCCTTAATTTCCTTATAGTCCCATTTATCTTTAATGATGTTATAATTCACTTAGGATTGGCCAAACTCGACAGGTAGGGAGTTCATGATGAATAAAACCATAAATGAGTCTACAACATTCATTCTCATGTTTATAAGTTTAGCTTATATATTGAACATGTTAGACACGATACCATGGATGGTACGGAATTAGAACTTTTATAGTGGTGAGTTCGATCATGAAACTTTCCACAATTTTAAATGGAGATAGTTCCTCGATTCTATTTAGGTATCCATTTTCATTATCAGCCTTCATTTTATCCGCTATGATTAACTTCATAAACTTCAAACACAACCTATTTGATCGCTCACATACCCTACGGAGAGTTACCTCTACTTCGGAGCTCTCACCAATAATGGTTGTGGGCACTTCATCAGTAATTAGAGTATATCCAAATTCAGTGCACCTAATTGAAAATGTATATGCTAAGATCATTAATTGAAGTTCAGCCCATTGAATTTTTTCAATAATAATACTTGACGGAAAAATTAAATTTAAACACTGCAAACTTTGATACATGTTATTTAATTAAGCTTTGAGAGAAAATTAATGGATTCAGAAATCTTTTAAATTATATATTTAAATATACCTTTGGGAAAATACTTAAATATATAATATACTTGATTTATGCCTAAGAGAAAGACCTTTAACAGAAATTATAGGGTCTTGTGATTAATTAGTGGTTATCTTTCGACAAACACACTAAGTAACCTAACTTTAATTATAATTTCTCTTTTATATATTAATCCTTAATAGAAATTATAGAAACTTGAGTCAACTAGCGGTTATCTTTGGACAAACACACTAATTAACATCACTTTGAATATAACTTCTCTTTTAAATATTAATCATTAATAGAAATTATATAATTTTGATCAATTAGAGGTTATCTTTGGACAAACACACTAATTGACCTAACTTTAATTATAATTTCTCTTTTAATTGTCATAACTATAAACACATGGCCCACCTTTGGGTGTCCTCCTGGTTTATAATCCATGACATCAATTATTCAAATATATAATTTGATAGACATTAATAAGACATCCTTTGTATTTGAATAATGATACTTTCATCTCATTTAATTATCTACTCCATAAATTAAACTAGGCCACTTTGGTGACTAACTAGTTTCTTTTCGTAGATAATATAATTAGACAATTATTTGATTGTATATAATGAGATTATTATAAAAACTATAACAAATCTCGATCATCAACAAAACCTGTAACTTTAATAAGTTTATTATTAATATTTTATTATGAGGTTATTATATATAAACTATCATTAACCTCAACAATTTAGAAGCAAAACAATCAGGCCTCAAACAATTGGACATGATGATCAATCCATGGCAAAACAATCAGGCCACATATTCAGTTTCTTTTTTCAACAATTCGTGAGGTTTTGATTCATGCACACAAAAAGCAAATAAATCACAATTAACCAAGTTCCTTCCAACTTCCAATGATAAATAATAGACACCATCGTCATATATAAATTATGGAGCAATACACTTGGTTTGAAACAGAAAAACCATCGCAAGCACTAAATCAATTTTAGCGAAATATGCGGCCGCGAAGAAACTTATTCGCAACAAATATAATCGCATCACATATATCACAATCTATAATCGGCAATTGCAATTCACACAGGTAGGCCATAAAACTCTCAATTGACAAAATAATCATGCATAAACACGTGCTTTGATACCACATGTAAGAAATTTAACGAGTGTATTCATAACTATTAGGCGTAATTGAATAAACCCTAAGCATGTAATTCTATTAATTCATAGAACATGTATCTTTGCATAAATTAAATTGCACATAGAAACTTACAAGAATCCAGTTATAGTCCTTCCCTGTTCATCTATGATGTTGATCTACGATCACCTTTCTCCAATCTCGAATCCTTTCTCTCCAATCTCCAATTATGGATTTGTCTTTGCCTATGAATTGTTTCTCTCTCCCACGTCTCTCGTCTTTCCATAAAGTCCTTGATGTTGAGAACTTTATTTCGTATGAGATGGGAGAGAGGGGCATGTAGTAATATATATAGGAGGAGACCTACAATCCTATTCCTACTAACATTCCCCATGTTTTAACCTAACTTACTGTCCAAGTCAAACATCACACATTGGACTCTTTAATATTAGAACATTAAATAATCTATTAAATACATATTCATCTTTAATAAAGTTTGACTATTAATTCAATTAGGTCCAACTAATTTTATGGTCCACAATAATAGAATAATATATAAAATATTATTACACTTTAGAGTCATGTTAGATAAGTATAAATAGCACAAAGTCGGAATGTGTAAACTTTCCTTACGTTTTTCTTTTAGTTCAATGCAATATTAAAAAAAATTATCTCCTTTTGCGTCCTTGTTCTTCATGTTTGATCTAATTCTCAAATCCAATATGGTATCAGAGGACAGAAAATCTCAGATTTTTTGATTGAATCTCGCTTCCGCTCATATATTTTTCTAGTTTCACTCTTGCTCGTTGTCTCCATCACTAAGACACTTCAATTTTTTTGTTGTTTTGTCGTTTCGATCTAAGCCTGATTCATGCAAATCATGCCTCGATATGTACAATGTATCTTTTACTTGTACGACTTCAACTTCGATTTGTGAGATTTCAACTTAGATTTGTTTTTTCGAACATCTGATCTATGGCAAACCTCAATCCTACCGACAATCCATCATCTCCACACTATCTTCATGCCAACGATAACCCCAGTGCACTGATTGTACCCGATCATTCAACGACGACCGTTTTGTGTTCTAGAGCCGAGCAGTCAGGATTACCCTGAGTGTCGAGACAAAGCGGTTTTCATTGATGGCTCAATTTTTTCTCCTCCAATGACTGATAACCCATCTCTATCCATCTGTTGGGTGAGGGCTAATAACTTTGTTATATCTTGGCTACTAAATTCTATTATAAAAGACATACATCATTCGTTACTCTATTTCACTACTGCTAAAGAATTATGGGATAAAGTCAACACTAGATATGCTTTAAGCTTAGATCTTAGGGGTTTTTAACTTGAAAAATCTTTGAGAACCATAGATCAGGTCTCAACGTCTATCACACAGTAATATAACACGTTTAAACCACTGTGGGATGAGTATGTCACTTATAGACCTTTGTTCAAATGTAATTGTGGTACGTTTGTTCAATGTACTTTAATATGTTTGATATTATGGTCATTGCCCAGCAACATGACTTTGTCATGAAGTTTCTTGTAGGTCTAAACGACTTTTACTCTTCCTTTAGAAGTCATTTGCTCCTATCTTCTCCTATACCCTCTCTCCACTTATTTCCTATTACTCCAAGAAGAAAGCCAAAGATCTCTCTCAAACACTTCTAAGACAATTGACACCCTAACAATGCTGGCTACAATAAATGTTCTCACTCTAAGTCAAGTAAACCATCTTATACAAAAGACAGATCCAAACCAAAACCCATATGTACTCACTGTGGATACCTCAGCCATATCATAAGATTGTTCATACAAAAAAAAAAAAAGAAAATGTGTTGAAATGCCACAACAAAATGATCGAGTAGAAAGGATCAATTCATACTTCAAGTAGCTAGAGCAATACTTTTCCATGCATCTTTACCATTACCATTATGGATAGATCGCATACTTCTTGCTACAAATATCATTAATAGAGTTCCCTCTTCTATTTTAAAAAATAAATCACCTTTCCAACTATTTCATAAAAAACTTCCTTCATATGATCATTTAAGAATAATTGGTTGCCTCTGTTATGTATCTACATTATCTGCAAATAGACATAAGTTTGATCTTAGGGCATTTAAGTGCATACATCTTGGATATCACAACCCTGGATACGACGAAGATATTAATTTTCAGAAATATAAATTATTATGAAAACGTCTTGCCCTTCAAATACCCACCTACAACCAAAATCATCCCAAACATTATTTCACGTACCACAGTCCTTCTCATATGATAATTTTGTTGGGTTCTATAAGGAACGTCATCAATATTAACATCTAATTCTAACGAATTAAATCCTAACAAAGTGGAATTTATAGTTACGATTAAGACTTACGTTTAAAAAAATTTCTGACTCTCAGACATTGTAGATTTCTGTTGTAAGAGATCGTCTGAAACTCAGAGTCTGTTGGGCAATCGGACTTGGCCTCCTCGGATGATCATGGGTCACCGAACATCGATCGAAAGTTGATTGTTGCGGTCGGATCTCCAGGAGGTGGTCTCAGGTTGCTGGTCTCTGGTCAGGTCGCGCGGGTGCAAGGTGTCAGACTACAAAGGTCGGTTGTGCGTGTCGGGTAGTGGGACTCATCGGGGTGTGTTGCGCGTTGGGCGCTGGGAAAAATTCATGCACGTTTGCGTTGCGAAATTCTCGTGTGTCTGCGCTGGCACAAGACGAAGTTCTCACGGGTCTGTATGCCAGAGCCAAGGATCTCGTGGGCTGCATGGGTCATCGCAATCGAGCAGGGGTCGTTGGCACAATCACGTCGTGGTCGCAGCCTAGGTGCTGGGACATCGCCGGGAATTGATGAAGATGGCCAAGACCTTCTCGTGTTTGTTCTTGGTGATGAATATATTTGTCTGAAACACAAAATACTATACCTTATGATCTTCTGATGCATTAACTCAACACCTACTTTGAGTAGTCTTGGTGGTGTAACTAAACGGAACTCCCAAAACCTCCTAATATATTATTCACCCAATTTTTCTCTCTTGGAAGACTAAAAATAGGATGACCCAAGTATGTAGAAGATGTTGGAACTTGGTTTATTTATATGATACAACAGGGACCCTAAGGAGATGCTAAACATGGGCTTTCCCAAATAGGAATAGAAAACTTTATGTCTTCCAACTTATTAACTTCTAGAAGTTGATATGTCTTTCAACTTTGTTAACATTCTAGAAGACCTTATGTCTTTATTCTTTATTTGATTAAATAATAAAACATTCCCCTAGAGTAATATTATTTCACTCCCCATTTAGCTCTAAATTACTAAATAATTTGCTCCCCTTAAATCGGTCTAACTACCTCCCTATTTTTAAGATATAACATTCAATGATTAATTTAATTAATGACAATATAATTATTTGATTTCTTCTTATCCGAAATTAGTACCACTCCGTTCATAATTATTATGTCAAAATCAATCCTCCTGCAGAGCTTAACATAATAAACCTTCCTGAGCCAATTTCAGGGACGTCATCAAATTGGAGGACTGGGACATAACCATAAACATTTCAATGGCACATCATCTAAACAACATTACATGCCAAAGTACCGTGTATGACATCATAATTAAAATAAAATCAGTCTTTGGT
This sequence comes from Striga hermonthica, assembly GCA_902706635.1. Classification (NCBI taxonomy): domain Eukaryota; kingdom Viridiplantae; phylum Streptophyta; class Magnoliopsida; order Lamiales; family Orobanchaceae; genus Striga; species Striga hermonthica. Next base: position 530,884 of record CACSLK010030614.1, on the reverse strand, counting down.
AAATCAAACAAGTAGATGTTGAATACATATGCCTTTTTATTGTCTTACGAGTTAAGAGAACACATCAATTATTGAGGTGTAGATTATTTACTTGGCCAATATAAAATAATCTTATCCTCCGTAGGTCCACTCAATACACTCAAGATGTACTGATTGTAAACCATTAAATTTTGAGCCAATAAAATGGCGCCAAGTGTTAAAGTCCATGTTAAAGTCAATTTTTTTAATAATTTTTTATTTTATTTGAGAAATTAATCAAATTTTAATTCCTAAATTAAACAGTGAATTAATTGATTACTTAATATTTATTGTTGGCCAATTAAAGAATTCTACACGTATATTTTGAAGGACAGTTAAAGAATGTCACACGCCATTTTCTTGGAGAGTGAAATAAATATTTTTTTCTTTTAATAATTATTTAAGAGATAAATATTCATATATCAATCAAATTGAAGTCTTCTTTTTCAATGCTCTCTCTCCTAATTATCTCTTTAAATAAATATTAAATAAATAAATATTAGAAATTATGGACCAATCAAATCAAAGTCTTTTTTTTCCAAGACTCTTTCTCCTAACACCTATAAATAAGGGCTCTCCCTAAGGTCAAAAAACATAATTCATATTCACAATTCAAGTTCCAAGTTCAAGAGTTCTACAGAATTATCTCAACGAGATTCAGTGTTCTTGAAGATCCAAATGCGTTCATGAAGATTTGAAAGAAGATTCAAACGCGTTCAAGCTCAAGACCGACGTTCAATCTGGAATTAAGATGTCAAGCCTTCGAACTATGTTATTAAAATCAACTTTGCTGCGGAGATCAAGCACTCGTGTTCTTCACGTTCTTGTGAAATCACATCTTTCGATTTGAGATCAAGCTATTAAGCCCTTGAAAAAATGTTATTTAAACTCAAATTCAACACATGCGGAGATCAAACTGATGATTTGTTCCAAAAGACTCAAATCCATTTGAAGATCGGTCTTGAAAAAATTAATCAGAGGAATAATAGAGATTGTAATACACTATATTTCATTTGATCTGTTGAAAAATCAATTTGTACGAGTCCCACCGGGCGTGCCAAATTTGTAACAACAAAATTCTATGTAAAACATAAAGCTTTTGCACAACTTGATTTTATTTCGACCAAACGAGATGACAGGTATATTCTCTATATATCTCCTATGATCCTTCTCTTCGTGGACTTGAATTTGGATCTTCAATGATGGATTTGAAGGTTGGATCTCCTTCATGCTTGAGCTTGAATCTTTCTAGCATTAAATTGGGGTCGAATGACTTATTCCCATATTAAATGTTAGGACTTGATTTGATTGAAGACGACTTCTTGGAGGACTTGCTTCTTTAATCTTTGTAGAAGATGGACTTGGACTTGGATAATGTTAATTCAAGGGCTTGAGGGCTTTTTCCCAGATCAAACGCTATGTTGCTTGAACTTCTCGACGAACGCTGTTTGAATGTCGTTTGAACGTTGTTAATATTCTTAGAATGATTTGAGAAGAATAGATGTTGCATCTTTTTATTCGAGAAGGTTTGCCGCCTCTTTTTCTTCTTCTTGGCCTTCTTCTCCATGGAGCGTATTTTGATGGTTAGGAGACTTAATTCTGGATTGAACGCAGATCTCTTTAATACCTCTGGAGCTTCAAGAACGTTTTCAAATCTTCAAGAGAGTTCTGAAGAGCTCTTAAATTTAGACTTTGATTTATGAGGTGTGATTTTGTGGCTTTGAGGAGATCCCTATTTATAGATGTAGGAGAGAGAGTCTTGGAGAAGAAGACATCAATTTGATTGGTCCTTCTTGATTTGATATAATCTATTTCCTTATCCTATAATTTAATATAATCTCTTTCCTAATCTTAAGATTTGACTTGGGCAAGAGAATAACTTTATTAATTATATATCTTACTTTGAATTTATGTCTAAAAATCAATAAAGGCAGCAGTATAGTATTGAGTGACTGTATGAGAACCCTGGTCCATGGAACTGAGAGATTTTTCGAGTTGAAACACCCTAGGACCACTACTAAGAGCATAGCGAGACTTAATTTCATCCCAAACACTTTGAGCATCAGTGAAAAACAGAAGAGAATGGTGAATATCTTTAGCAATTGAATTCAAAATCCATGACAAGACAAGATTATTCGCACGCACCCAAGCAACATGTTCATTAGGATGAGTAGCAGGGTTAGGTGTTACCATAGAACCGTCGACAAAGGAAACCTTATTTTTGACGCTCAATGCCATGAGAACAGCGCGAGACCAGGCAACGTAATTGTCTCCGGTGAACGGATCAGCAACAATGACAGCACCGGGGTTGTCACTCGGATGAAGGTAAAACGGAGATGACGGA
>CACSLK010030614.1:481136-491423 GCA_902706635.1 Striga hermonthica | reverse complement strand
GTTTATGTACTAAATATGCACATTTTACTACCTAAATATGCATCATGAATGAACTACATATGCAACGAAAATATGCAATAAAATACACATTTTATACAATTAAATTAAATATAATAATTAATGATTTTTATTATATAATTAATTTTAATTTTAAATTGTTTAATAACACAAATAAATTGTTATGATTGGATCTCAAATAAAATAGGTATGCACTGTTCATGAACTAAATATGTTACGAACTATATATGTATCATGAATTAACTAAATATGCATAATATATTAACTATATAAACATCATTATATATTTAATTTAAATATAACAAGTATGCATTTCGTATTAACTAAATATGCATCATAAATTACCTAAATATTCATAATAAATTAACTAAATATGCATCGTAAATTACCTATATAAAATGTACATTTTTATTGTATATTTTTCGCTGCATATTTAGCTCATTCATGGTACATATTTAGTTCATAACAGATGCATATTTAGTTAATAACAAGTGCATACTTAGTAGATATTATTGGTGCATTTTGATTAATTTATTTGTATATTTAATTTATAATAAAATCGTAATATTATTTTCTCGTGCATCGCACGGGCCACGCACTAGTGTGACATTAAAAACAAATAGTATTCTTGTTAATATAATCTTTAAAATTTGTAATGATCTATGAAGATATTATCAAAGTTTCAAAATTGATTGACAAATTCGTAGTGATCGTGATTAGGATTTTTATTATTGGAAAAATATGTGGTTTGTTAAGTAAGTTTTTAGATAAATAAGGAGATTGAATTCTTAAGAGATTCTCAAGTTCTTGGAATTTTTTATATTATATAACTTGATTGACAAATATTTTCCAAAATAAGTTGTTGCGATAAATTAAGTTGGTATGATAAATAAGGATAATATATTTCGAGAGATAATTACCGTTTTTTTCCTCAAATAATTTTTTATTAATTATTGTACATGTAATAATTATTTTTTTAATTTGAAAATCATAATTTAAAATATATATGTATAATTTAAAATATATCTATTGATGATTAAGAATTTTAATATTTTGAAATTGTTTAAGTAAGTTGTTAGATAAATAAGAAGATTAGATTGTTAACTATAGATATAATTCTTAAGAGGTAAATTTATTTTATTTATTGTATATGTAATAAGAATTTTTTAAAATCGTCATTTAAAAAAAATGATGATTAAGAATTCTAATATTTTGAAATATTTTATCGAATCAATTATTATAGGATAATTTTCAATATAGTATTCTTTTACCGGATATATATAGAACATGTAAAATATATATTTCATTTTCTACTTTTGAAATTACACAAATCTTCAAACATATATAAATTTATGGCTTTGACCGGGTATATAAATTTAGGACTTTGACAAAATATACAGTGATTTGGTGGAATTAATTTGGAATTTGAAAATATGTGACGAGCAAGAGAAATAAAAAAAAAAATCCATCAGTACTAAAAAAACGAAATTTTTGGCGGGATTCTTAATGTTAGTTTTGGATTTTTTTTCTTTTTTTTTTTTGCTATTATATTATAATAGATAGCTTGTAAAAGAAACAATGGACGGGAAAGAATATGTTAAATTATGTAAATATTTCTATTAAATTGCATATGAATCCAATTTGTGCAGGATCTCTTCCTATTAAAATATATTGATATGTATCAAAGAGACTAGTGCAGAGCCCGTGTGATGCACGGGGTGCACAATTTTAAGGTCATTTAGCGAGGATTATTATTATATACATGGATAAAGAAAAATGTACGGGATGTATATAGTACGTGCCCGTGCGATGCACGGGATATATTTATTTGGAGAATTATATTATAAGATGCAATATTAAATAAACAGATTTATAATACGTAGAGAAATTGTACAATAAGATAGTATTCGACAAAAATATAATCATATATTATTAAAGACCTCCTTGTACACAACATTATGAGTTTGATTATTAGTCAACTTGTTATCCTCAGAAACTAATATCTTCAACCCCCTTCTATTAGTTACACGCGAAACAACAACATATAATAAAAACATTTAATGAAGTGATAGCTTGTACCTTTTCTACAAACATATTAAACATTTTCATGTTAAGAATAAATATTTGATTAGGAAAGAGTGTAGAAATTATTAGAAAAACAAAACAACATGGTTAGAATGAGATTAGTAAAAATACTTCATGAGTTGAACATTTAAATTAAATAATTGAAATAATTGGAAAGTAATATTAAATGATAGGTATTCTCTGGAACGTACAAGTTGCATGATTAGTACTCATGGTTGACCAGTTTCTTTATAGTGGCTCTTGAAAGCAGAGTCGATCCTGAAAAATTATAGGCCCTGGGCCAATTGAATATATAGTGCCCGTATTGTTTTTATTAGAAAAAAAAATCATCCCCTTTATATATAATTCTCGAATGCGCTGAGCCTACGTGACTGTTTCTGGTGCTTCGGAATCCTACTTGGTGAGGAATCATACTTCGTAATTAGGTTTGGACAAACAATATTGATATATTAATAATTAATAATCTAGGTTGGGACATTCCATAAATATTATTTAACTAAGTTAGGTATTTTAATATCACTTGTACTAATATAACCCTTTAATTCCTTGTAGTTTTGCATAAAGAGATACTAAGTGACTAATATATCCCTGACTTTTGATTTTCTTCCTTCAATTAGCTATTGAATTGTAAATGTATTTTAAAAGTTGATAACTTTTATATTTGTTATCGGTTTTACATATATAATATATCAAATTAATCATCTTTTGATGATCTTCAATTTGACATCCATATTGTATATATGAAATAAATAAATTATATCTATCTTTATAATAATAAATAATAATAATATTTATTAAAATCCATTAGAAAAATAAAATTATTTCGCAATTGATATATTTATATTTAATGTAGTTATATGTTGTAAGTTAAAATAATATTTATAATATAACACAGGGAAGTCGCACAAATAAAAAATATCATACTAAATATAATATATATATATATATATATTTATAAAAGGTATTTAAATTTTCAACTACTTTTTCTCATTAATTTTAGATTTTAGAAAAAAATTAACAAACATACGTGTAATACACGGGAATTGTACTAGTAAACAATATTACATATTAAAAAAAATGATGAAGATTATAAAAAATTGAAAAAAAAATATTAATAAAATTGTCAATAAGTAAAGGAATAAATCATGTTCAGTTCTTGTATAAGAAAAAAGACGATAAAATATAAACATTATTTTAAACTCTAATTCACATTAACCATATGTTTAATTTTATTGTCATCTCGAATAGTTAACTCTTTTGTTCCAAAAATACTAATATTATTTTTAATATATATATATATATATATATATATATATATATAATAACCAAATAACAACAAATTGAAACTTACATTTATAATGGATAACTCAATGCCCTATAATGACTATCACTTATATTGAATTATATGCACACAAGTAAAATTTTGCATATTCAAGTAAGAAGTTAAAACATATTTTTATCGATTAATGACAAAATGAGAGAACAAAATATATAAAAAAATATTTAAGTTAATTATCAACTATTATAAATCTATTTCATCATTAGAACTTCACTATATTTAGTTATGTGAGAATGAAGGGAAAAAAATTAACTCATTTTAATAACCAATTATATTAAAATATTTTTTTTTTCCTTTAAAATTTTCTAAGAATTTGTGCCCTTAAAATTGTCGGGCCCTAGGCGGCCGCCCCGCTGGCCCTGTCCAAGGGCCGACTCTACTTGAAAGCCAAATGTTTGTCTATACATATTCACCCCAAACCGTGCAATTTACGAAATTTTCACTGCATTAAATTTCAAAATTATTAGATATGTAATGCACAGAATAAAATTATATGATTATAATTGATTATATTGCAGAAAAAACTGCAGTAAAAAAAAATACTTTAGATCCATAAGAATGAATGCAACCATTTGGATATCTTCAGTTTTTATTTGTTTCTCTTGCACACTTTGAATGTCAACAACCAATCCTATAACATCTACAACAAAAAAAACCAATATGTTATAATTTAATTACTTTGAAATAAACAAATAAAATTAGAAACAAAGTGAAATAATCTTACCAAATAACATCAATTCATCTATTTTGTTGACATATTGTAGAGTTGCAAAGTCTTTGAATTGAAATCGAAATACAGGAAATTCTTCCTTGCACTTTGTAAACATAGTGCTCCCGTGCAGCATGATCTTAAAATCACCGGATGTCGAATGATACTTCCCTATATTGCTGTCCACTTGCTAATTTTTTATTCAAATGACAATGCCCTCCTCAAATTCCTCTCTCTAAACGCAATCAAGTTGATTGTCAGTAGCCATGCCGTAATGCGATTACCCTAAACATATACGAAAAAGCAATCAATGAAAAATAATTTGTTTTAAAAACATAAAAAATATATATTACATATACACGAAAATATATGTTTGACATTTCGAAAAAAAAAAAAGTAAAAATAGTTTGGCTTACAGTTTATCATGTAGAACCGACTCAAGATAGGATTTGTATGTGTTGCCTAGTCTTGGAAAAACATTCTTACAATTCGAACTTTAAGCATAGGTCTATTACACCTATTAACTTGTTTGATTAAGCCAAATTACTGATTCATTGTTATGAATGACACGCTAATTGGAGATTTTTTTTTTTCCGCAGGTGGTTGAAAGTGAGGAACACGCTGATTCAATATTTGGAGATTTGTAATTTATAATTGCATATCGCATTATATGTAGAGATAATGTGAAAGAAATCATATCAGATCATTATATGTAGGAACAAATATGATCAGATTTATATCGCATTATCTATCACATTATAATTATAATTGCATTAAAAAAAAATTCCATACAACAAAACACTTCAATTTAGGCGTGAAATCTGATTTAATTTTAGAATAAGTTTTTTTTTTTGTTAGCCGATCAAAACTTTTTTTTATTTGTTTAGTAATAAGTAGTAAGTAATATAATGCATTAAATGAAATAAGTAAAAAGTAATTAAATAAAATCATTGATGGAAATAGCATGCATTAATTGTCCTTTGACTTTTCTATCTACTAATTTTGGTAAATGGGATAGCTTATTATATAAGTATAGACTTGTATAAAGTAGAATATTGATTTTCCAAAATTAATTGTAAAAATATTCATGTTAATACGCATAATCCGTTATTCACTTTTGTAATAAATACGCATAATACGCATAAATTGGCGCAGATTATCCCAAACGTAAAAAAAATAAATAAATAAATAAATAAATAAAACTGCTACTTGGCGTTTTTAACTAACCAACAATATAGAATATTTATCTATTTTTGTTATTAAAAATTTTGTTGTATTAAAAAATTTGGCATGAATTAATTTCTTGATATTTTATATGTTTAAATGGCATGCATGGAAATCGCATAGAATTTCGTAATTAATTGATTTAAATTGATGTTATTCGATTTATATCAATTCTCTTCCAAAAAAATATCCGATTCCTACCAAATCGATTCACAAAATAAAAAAGGATTCAAATATACGTCCAAATAAATTACAACTGAAATGTAGGCGGGATTATGAAAAAAATTCAAAAAACTTTACCGAATAAAGTAATCAAACGAAAAAAAGCGGGAATATGAAGCGGGAAACGAAATAATTTTTTCTTTTTTTTGAGTTTTTTGAATAATTTTTCTTAGCTGTATTATATAGTAATAGATGATAAAATTTTTTACCAAAATAATTATTTTATGGAATCACGTGTAGTCAAATCGAATTTCTGAATAAAAAATTTAAAAGGACACTTTTTTGAAATGAATATAGTGTATTTTATTTTACGTTACATACACCGTAGGGGTTGTGTACTAATTTAACCTTTTTTTTTCTTCTTAAGGAGGATCAATAGTGTTCTCAGTTCTCTTACTCGGTGACTCGAACTCATGACCTATTGGTCATAGGTCATAGGTGAAATGTCTTGCTACTCAAGTTGCGCTTCGTTGTCGGGTTGTGCACTAATTTTAAATAAACATGTTCATGTGATTTTGCACAATTTAAATTTCAGATAACATTAAAATTTTAATTTATTAATATTAATGAACGTGCATCGCACGGGATTCGTACTAGTACACCTTCATTGGAATTAACAATTAAAGTTCAAACGAGGTCTAGTATTGGCAATGAGTCACATGAATGAATGTCAATTAATTTGAAGCCTAAGAGAGTAGGGAAGCCATTAGAGCACCCACAATGTTTTAGGTCTCTTAAAAAAAATCAAGTGTCGTGTAGGAAATAGACTTAGTCTATAAAAAGATGTATTCTTTTTTTTTTTGTTCCAAACGATAGATTTTATAGCACAAATTACAAATTACAAACACCAAAACAGCGAAAACGCTAAAATGGCCCAGCTAAAAAGCTGAAAGTGGGAGATCTACACAGGGTGTAGTCTAAACCGGCCTAATGTCAACACGTGTCAACACACCTAAATCACGGAAAAACACACAACGAAACTCCAACAAAGTGGAGTCAGAAACTCCAACAAGTGGAGGAAGAAACTCTCAAAACGGGAGAACCCAAAGACAGACCGAAACACCAACCTACACCATTTAAAAACTAAGTAAAATAAGAAAACAAGGACAATTCCCTCCCCTGCCGGAACACGAACCCAACGCCCATCAAAACCTAACGAATATCCAAACAAGCAATCAAACGAAAAGCAACCTCCAGATCTTCAACCCAACCCGACAAGCCCGAAGGATCTCACACAGGCTAACCATGGCCAGACCCAAAGCCCTGAAGTCTCTATCCGAGACCGCATAATCGCCGAGGTTGGTACCACCACAGCCCCTCCCCCCTTCCCCTCCCAAGCACACTCCGCAGCCGTCCAAGTCTCGCTGCCTCCGCCGGAGGATCCGGCCTGACCAACACCAGGAATAGCCGGGTAAGAGGGGAACCAAGGCTTGACCTCCACCGAAGACCTCCACAAGGACTTCAACGGTGGCCGCCAGACCTGACATCGACTGCACCCCACCTCATTTACTTCCGTCATGGCGCTACGGGGAGAGCGGAACCATTTCTGGGAAGAATCGACGAGAAGTCGCCACCGCCGCCGGACCAGCAAGCCCATGGCGAGTCAGATGTCCGCCGGAATTGCGAGACCAAGGGCCTCCAGAGGGAAAAAGCACGCAGGTGTCGGCGGAGGGGCTAGGTTAGATTTGGGGTTTTTGGTTTTTAGAGAGAGATTTTTTCCGTTTTATAAAAAGTTGTATTCCAATGCAATAAAAAGTAGACATGGTCTAGCTTATGTGGTATTAGAACAAAGAGACCAAGTCCACTCTTGGGTCCATTTTGGACCCAAGTACAAACCTGTCCAGTCATCAATTGTTCACAATTTTTTTTTTTTAATAGGCAAAACATATTGTTTTGTATGCATTTATTATTATTATATTTTTATTGGTTGTTTGGTATTCTAGACCTAGTTCTTTTTTGTTTTGCATTGGATAGATTTTGGATTTTTTAGCTTGGGTTTGTCCATGTCATTATGGACTTAAGTCTATTTATTTGCCACATATGCAAAAAGAGACCCAAAGCATTGTGGGTGCTCTTAGGGATCTGTACTTACAGGAAAATTCCAAAACTAGTCCCACAGGTATAGGGGGTGAAATTTTTTGTCCCAACGGAATCCAGAAAATATTAATAATCCCGCCGCTTTTAACAAATGATCAAAAGTATGAATTTTTTCAATTTATTGGCCCAAAAAGCCACGTCGCACACACGTGGCGGGACTATTTAATATTTTTAGATTCCGTTGGGACAAAAAATGTCACATCCCAAAACCTGTGGGACTAGTTTTGATTTTTTTCCTTGGCATTGTACTCAGCCACGTCAGATGTATGTGGCCATGTGTGTGCGACGTGCTTTTCGGGCAGGAAAATTAACAAAAGTCATACTTTTGATCATTTTTAAAAGCTGCGGGACTATTAATATTTTCTGGATTCCGTTGGGACAAAAAATGTCACCCTCTATATTTGTGGGACTAGTTTCAAATTTTTCTCTAAAACTTACTAACTTAAGATATATAAAATTATAAAACCCAAATATTGCTATGCATATCCTCCCTATATATAATTCCCGAATGCGCTGAGCTTACGTGGCTGCTTCTGGTGCTTCGTAATCCTACTTGGCGAAGAATCATGCTTCGTAATTAGGTTCGGACAAATAATATTGATATATTAATAATTAATAATCTAGGTTCGAACATTCCATAAATATTATTTATCTAACTTAGGTATTTTAATATCACTTGTACTAATATAACACTGTAATTATTTGTAATTTTACATAGTGAAGCACTAAGTGACTAATATATCCCTGACTTTGACTTGTTTCCTTCAATTAGCTATTGATTTGTAAATGTATTTTAAAAGTTGATAACTTTTGTATTTCTTATCGGTTTTACATATATTATATATCAAATTAATCATCTTTTGATGATCTTCGTCCATATTGTATATATGAAATAAATAAATTATATTTATCATTATAATAATAACGAATAATAATATTTATTAAAATTTATTAGAAAAATAAAATTATTTATCAATTGATATATTTATTTTTAATATAGTTATATGTTGTAAGTTAAAAAATTATTATAATAAAGCACATGTAAGTCGCACAAAAAAAATGTCATATCAATTATATAATAATATATATATATATATATATTTGTAAAAGGTATTTAAAATTTCAACTACTTTTTCTCATTAATTTTAGATTTTAAAAAAAAAATTAGCAAGCACCCGTGTAATACACGGGTGTTGTACTAGTATATATAATGCATGAATCTCAACCCATTGTTACTATGTATAGTTTCACTTATTTTAATTTTCTTTTCCTTATTCATGCACAACTAGTACAACACCCGTGTATTACACGGGTGCTTGTTAAAAAATTATTCTTAAATTTTAAAATTAATGAGAAAACTATATTAAATTTAGTTTATTTTTTTACCAAAAAAAAATATTACTATATCTTTTAGAATGATATGTGTTACATATAACTTACATGTGTTATATTATATTAATTTTTATAACTTATATCATATAACTACTTGAATTATAAATATATTAGTTGATAAATAATTTTATTTTTCTAATTAATATTAAAAATAATTTTATTATTGTTATAAAGATAAATATAAATTATTTTTTTTTATACATACAATATGGATGTTAAATCGAAGCTCATCAAAAGAAGATTAATTTGATATATTACATATGTAAAACTGATAAAAAATACAAAAGTTATTAACTTTTAAAAAATATACAGTTCAATAGTATAATAAGGAATGATATTAAAATACAATTAATATGTAACATGAGCATAAATAATCAAAATATTTATGGTAATCCGAACCTAATTATTTTTTGTTTGGAATTAAATTAAAATTTACCCAAGCCTAATAACGAAGCATGTAATTTTGCCACATAGGATTTCGAAACACGAGAAGCAGCCACGTAGGCTCAGCGCATTCTGTATTAATATATACTAGGGGATTGTATAAACTTTTTTATTTTTTATTCTTATTACTCTACTTTCCATTAATTGGATAAAGATCGCTGCTGATTTCGCTGAATCATAAGAGACCCCCACAAAGTTTCTAGACCAAACCTACTTAATATACATTGTTATATTACTGGTAATTTATAGTCATATGGTTGTCATCATCCAATGAATGGAAATGGAATGGAATAAAAAGTCAAAACATAAACTCAAGTAACAATATATTTATATAATATGTGTGTGCTCGTGAATAGAAAATAAAATAATACTATGATCATCTCGAAGCCTAGCTAAATTGACTACGAGTTCGAGCTCGACCGAGCTCGAGTAGTTTGTACACCCGAGGAGCTAGATGATATAATATAACTCAAATATGATTAACTAGAATTTGAGCCCAACTTGCTTGCATTTTTTTTCAGAGTCGAGGTGATCAACAAAATCTACCCTAGCTCGACGACGCCAATGATCGACTCATTTGCAGTCCCTAAACGTGACTTCAGAATTCATTGCAGTTAACATGCAGTTGCATAGTAGAATAAGCAAGTTGGTTTGAGATATGATTATGTACTAATTACTGCATAAAATCGATCAGTAAATTGAACTTTTTTTTTAAAAAAAAAAAAAACTTTTGTGTACTGTGTGTGTGTGTTTGAAT
>CACSLK010030614.1:468210-478668 GCA_902706635.1 Striga hermonthica | reverse complement strand
TTTTTTTCCTTTTGCAGAGAAATTTATCACTTTTATTAATACTTTCGAATAATAAATTAATAATTTGTCAAAATGAAAATAAATTAATTAATACATAGATGGCTGTTATATAAACTCTAAGATATATGTCCGTGACGCTTGCACAGCACGATCGAACTTCCAAGCAACTATATAGGGCGCTACTTATATTTTATAGTGCAAAGATGACATTATTAATTACAAATTAAATACGGTGCTATTGGTCTTCTACTCTGTCTTTATCGTAGCATCCATTTGTTCGATATAAAATAAGCGGTGATATTAACGGAACTATTCCGTCGAGGTTTGTAGCCGCTAGATCAACATCTCCTATGATTACATAATGATCTAACGATTACAAATACGACAAAATAATTCTGTAACGAGACCGTAGTATCTCTTTATAAGGGAGAGCTTGGCAGACAAATTTTTTTCTCTACAGTTAAATGATTTCAAACTTAACTACGTGTCTGCATTTATCTCTTATCTTCTATCTCATTATACGGAGACAAATATAGGTAAATGGTCTCTTTGAAAATGTGGAATCAGCTTTAGCCCAATAACATAAATTCTTTTGACTTAATGTGTTTGGCTAAAGATGAAGATAACACGAAATAAAGTATTTAATGTTGGGATATCACAACAAGCGCAGCGGATAAAAATACCCCTTCAATTAATATGACAAGCACTACTCCAAACGAAAATAAGCCGATACAAATAAATAAGAGAAAAAAAAGAACATAAAAATTGATAACAGAGTTCGGCGAAAATAGCCTACGTTTCCGGGCACCGCCAACCGCAACGCCAAATTTACTAGACTCACCAACAAAATACAACTAGGGTTAAATAACCCACAAATTAGAATTTTCTTAATTAAGGATTTCCTTCTAAATAGGAGAGAATAGAATAAGGTGCAATTGTAACCCAAAGGCAAGGGACCTATTTATACTAATAAGATCCTACACATCTTTGGTATACATCTGATGTGGGACAAAACTTAATCAAAATATAACAATTCTCCATCTTGACTAATTTTTGCTCTCACTTCCAACTCAACTGCTAGCGGTGCCTCCAAATGCGCATCTCGGCGCCAACTCAAATATGCAGAATGTTGGTCAAGTCTAAACAATGTTCAAACTTGACTGCTGCCACTACCTTGGTCATCATATCTGCAGGATTCTCCGTGGTCTTGATCTTCTTCAACACAATAGTTCCATCTTCTAGAATCTCCCGCACAAAGTGATAGCGAACATCAACATGATTCGTTCTTGCATGAAATACTTGATTTTTCGCTAAGTGAATAGCGCTTTGACTGTCACAATGCACCAAGACGTGCTTTTGACCAACTCCCAAATCTTTAAGCAAGCTTTGAAGCCAAATAGCCTTCTTCACAGCTTTAGTAACTGCCATATACTCTGCCTCTGTTGTAGACAAAGCAACAGTTGACTGTAAGATAGACTTCCAACTGACTGGAACTTTTGCAAAAGTGAACAAATATCCAGTCGTTGATCTTCGCTTATCCAAATCACCTGCATAGTCAGAATCACAATATCCAACTACACATTGACCAACTTCATTCTGTTTATAAACTAATCCAACGTCTACAGCACTATGAATGCACCATAGAATCCATTTCACAGCTTGCCAATGACCTTTACCAGGGTCATGCATATACCTGCTAACAACACCAACTGCTTGTGAAATGTCGGGCCTTGTACACACCATCGCATACATCAAACTGCCAACTACATTTGCATATGGGACTCTAGTCATGTACTCTCGTTCTTCATCACAATTTGGTGATAATAGGGCACTTAACTTAAAATGAGGGAAAAGTGGTGTACTTACAATCTTCGACTCATCTTTTATGCTGAAACGCCGCAGTGTCTTATTCAGATATTGCTTTTGAGTCAAGCAAAGCTTGCCTCTCACTCTGTCCCTGCTTATCTCCATCCCGAGTATCTTCTTAGCTTCCCCCAAGTCTTTCATCTCAAACTCTTGATTCAACTGAGCCTTCAATTGATCAATCTCCACTTGGCTCTTTGATGCAACCAACATGTCATCCACATATAAGAGTAAGTACATGAAAGATCCATCTTGCAACTTGCGTAAATACACCCAATGATCATGTTTGTTGTCGTTTGTACTTCTGCCCAATCATAAACTTATCAAGCCGTTTGACTGCCTCGGAGATTGCTTCAGTCCGTACAACGATTTGTTCAACTTACAGGCCCAATTCTCTTTTCTAAGAATTGAATCCTTCTGGCTGAGTCATGTAGTTTTCCTCATCTAAATCTCCGTGTAAGAACGTTGTTTTCACGTCAAGTTGAGCTAGCTCTAAATCCAATTGTGCTGCTAAAGCCAACAAAATTCTAATGGAAGAGTGTTTAACAACAGGAGAAAACACTTCATTATAATCAACTCCTTCCTTTTGAGCGTAGCCTTTAGCCACCAACCTTGCCTTGTAGCGCATATCATTCTTCTGAGAAAATTCATCTTTCTTTAAAAATACCCACTGTTGACATCATTTTCAGTAAACCAAATTAAGCGACGATGACCACTTGATTATGTTCAGTAGAAGGATGATCGAAGTTGCATAAAGTAGGTGTTTCCTTTACGGATCTCAAGGTTCTGACGCTAATTTCAAGACAATCACTTGTCGGGTAAAAATTCATCAAGAACCGACATCTTCGTCGATTGACCGATACCTCATGTCGGTTAAGACATGTCGGTTACTACATGTCGGATACGACATATCGGTTATAACTGCTCAAACCGATATCTATGACTAGCTAGACCGACATCAAAAGGCGGTGCCAACTCAGCATAACTCATCATTACACCTGGCCAAGTGGCACGTCATTAAGATGAATGGCAATTATCCGCCGTTGACTAGTCTTGTATAATGATTACATATTAGATAAATGTTGTAAATAAATATAAAAGGAGAAAACAGTTCTCCAATCAGCCAAGAGAGAGACACGCATACAATAATATTCAAAGAAATTTCATCTTCTTCCACTGCTCATATAAGCTTTTATTGATTTATCCTGAGTTTACTACAAATCCCTGTTGATTATATAGTTGTTAATTTCCGTTTGACAACATTTTGGCGCTAGAGGAAGGGCGCATATCACGTTTTGTAGTTAACTTTCACTGTTAAAGCCATTTTCACGCTCGAAGCCATCATGTCGCAGTCTGGTCGAGACTACACAACTCATCCTGGCCAGATCCAATCGACTAACCATTCTCCGCGGCGTGCAACACCACCTCCTCCGGTCACGAACATCACGAACTTTCTTCAAAACCCAGAGTTTATTCAAGGTTTAACCTCGTTGATAGCTCGAGCCATGCCCAGAAACTCGAATACGGTACCATTATCGATGCCGTTAACCACTAATCCAACAGAACATCCAACCCACACTCGTCATGACCCTGAAACGCATGCGGCAACATCTCATGCTACGTCGCAACCTCACCATACTTCTCTACGTCGAGAAGAGTTAACTCGTGTAACTGATAACCCAATAACGAACAATCAAGCCCCCGAGGAGCCCCCTGTACAGGAAATGACTGCATAAAGCCACTCTGCTCATCACCAAAGAATTTCGCCACGTCCTAGACCCGTTTCATCAGCGCCTCACGCTCGTGAAGATTTGCGGCGCCAGATTGAACGGAATCGTCTTTCAAGACATAGCGCGGAGGAAATTGAAACTCTTCGTAAACGCTTGGCTGAGCTTGAGACTCGACAGAAGTCACAGGAAGATTCCCCCCGACATGTCACGACATCGGGAAATGTAATTATTGAAGCAGATTCCCCTTTAGCTCCGGAACATACCGCGGAGGCACTCCCAGCTAAGGTAAAAATTCCACAAATTGGCATGTATGATGGGACATCGGATCCGGATGCACACTTGGGCCATTATACGTCGTGGATGGATCTACATGGTGCCTCAGACGCTTTGAGATGTCGGATGTTTTCGCTTACACTGGGGCCACGAGCACAAAAATGGTACTATATTGTTCCACCTCATTCGATTTGGAAGTGGCAACAGTTACGCGCGGCCTTCCGATCGCACTTTATCGGAGCTCAAATTTGTCTCATTCCGAAAGAATCAATTACCAACATCGTGCAAAAGGACGACGAGACTGTTAAGGACTACGTGTCTCGGTTCAACGACCGAATTCAGAACATGGAGCCTTGTCATCCTGAAACCTTGTTAGTAACTGCCATTGCTGGACTGAAGCCCAACTCAATGTTTCGCTGGACCTTGTGCCAAAATAAACCTGCTGGATTTCAAGAATTTCTTGTGCGAGCTCAACAATTTATTATTGCTGAAGAGTCGATGTCGGTTCCCAGTTTCGACTTCTCGGTGAAAGAAAGCAAGACTGAACCGGACGCCAAAAAGAAGAATAAGAAGAACTTTGGGAAAGTACAGTTTCGGAACTTCTCTAAAGGATATGAAAATACTCCAGAGTCTTAGGATGCTCGTGATCAGTATTCAGATAATGTTAGGACAGGCTATCAGGCCGTTTATTCCGCCGGAGCAGCCACCATATATGAAGAACTAAAAGGAAAAGGGATTATTCCAGACCCGAGGCCTGTGAGAACCCCTGAAGACAAGCTGGACAAAACTCGATACTGCGCGTATCATAAGTCTCCGGGGCATAATACCGATGAGTGTCTCGGCCTTTTGTCATCACTCTTACAGTTAATCGGACAACCTCAGCTTCAAAAGTTTCGAAATTTTGATAACCGCTGGAAAGGAAGGCCCTTGTATCTTTCAGATGATGAAGATGATGATAACCGACCTGTTAACCAGAAAAGAGCTCGCGCAAACGATAAGGAGGTCTTTACGTTTTCTACTCATGTCGGAACTTCGACTGACAATTGCAGGAAATCCCGAACACATGACGCCTTAGATTCTTCACACTACATACCTCGAGTCAATTCCAATAATAAGCAATTAGATACTTCCCGACGGAAAGTCAAAGCCTATGCCCGGGAGGCACAAAATGCCGAGAAACGAGTCATGAATGTTGATCTTCGAGATACCATCAACAAACAAAATTGTCCCATCACATTCAGTATCGAAGATGCCAATTTATTCGCTCATCCTCATTCCGACGCCCTTATTATAACAGCCCCGATTGGAGGGATTCCTGTTCATCGGATTCTAGTCGACACAGGAGCTTACTCAAGTATTTTGATGCTCCGCACGTTCAAAAAATTGGGTTTGGACCCAGCAGACATTAGGCCTTGCAACGACCAAATTCAAGGTTTCAATGGAAGCATTTCTTGCCCTGTCGGCAAAATACTGCTCCCTATTCGGTTTGGTGGCTTTGGACCAAAATCCAAGATCATTATGGAGACTTTCAAAGTCTTGGATGTCCAAAATGAGTATAATGTTGTAATAGGACGAACTGCACTTTACAAACTTCGTGCTGCTGTATCAATTTTCCATTATGCCCTGAAGTTCCCCACCATTGAAGGAGAAGGCACTCATTATGGAGATCAACGAGAAGCCCGAAGTCTGATGTTACTCTCAACCTCGCCTAACTTTCATATGATTGAAGAGTAGGATGCTGATCACTCCGTTGAGCTGAACAATCCAACTTTTAATGCTGAAAGAACCGATCAGTTCGCTCCGGATACCGACATTCCTCTTACGGATACCGATATCTCTATGACGTTGGTTTTGCCTGAACCATTAACTGAAGTCCTTGATCAAGGGCAACCTTTTCATGAGAAGAACACAAACATGCACGAAGATATGGACCCATGGATGCTGTTCAAAGATGGAAATCATCATGTCCGAGCGGAACCAGTTGAAGATGTCGAAACCATTTGCGTGGATGGATCGACTCAAGAAAAATCGTTGCGCATTGGAGCCAACCTTCAAGAACCCATACGGTCGAGTTTAATTCAGTTCCTTCAGTCAAACTCCGACGTATTCGCTTGGAAGCATGAAGACATGAAAGGAATTGACCCGCAGAAAGCGTGTCATCGTTTGAATTAGGATAAGACTGTCAAGCCCGTTATCCAGAAACGCCGGAAATTCAGCCCAGATCGCCAGAAAGCCCTTGAAGAGGAAGTAAACAAGCTCATATACAATAAGTTTGTTAAAGAAGCTAAATACCCGACGTGGATATCGAATCCTGTCTTGGTCAAGAAAGCCACCGGCCTTTGGCGTCTGTGCATAGATTTTTCAGATTTGAATCAAGCGTGCCCGAAAGATAGCTACCCCATTCCACACATTGATTACATGGTAGATGCTACATCGGGACATCAACTCATGAGTTTCTTGGATGCCTATTCCGGCTATAACCAAATTCCCATGCACCCTGATGATGCTGAACACACCTCGTTCTACTCAGCTCGAGGCCTTTATTGCTATGTCATGATGACTTTTGGATTGAAGAATGCAGGAGCCACGTACCAAAGGTTGGTCAATAAGATGTTTGCTCGTTTGATCGGCCACACGATGGAAGTTTACGTGGACGACATGTTAGTGAAATCGGAACAGGCCTCTGATCACATCGCCCATCTTTCCGAGGTCTTCGATATTCTCCGAGAATATTCTATGGTGCTTAACCCCAAGAAGTGTACTTTTGGAGTTGGATCAGGGAAGTTTTTAGGATACATGGTGAGTCAAAGAGGGATCGAAGCCAATCCTGCTAAAATTCAAGCCATACTTGACCTGGCTCCCCCGACATCTGTTAAGGGTGTCCAAGCTTTAACTGGTCGACTGGCAGCTCTAAATCGATTCATTTCAAAGTCGACAGATCATTGCAAGCCGTTCTTTGACGCTATCAAAAAGAAGAAGCCGTTTGAATGGACCGTAGAATGTCAGAATGCTTTTGACAACATCAAAGAAGTTCTCTCACGGTTACCGACGTTGCAGAAAACGCTTCTTGATGAACCTCTGTATTTGTACCTTGGTGTAAGTGACGTTGCTGTTAGTGCCGTTCTTATACGACAAGACAGGCTTCAACAGTTCCCTATATATTAAGTTAGCAAGGCTCTGCATGACGCTGAATTGCGATATCCATATATGGAGAAGTTAGCCTTTGCTCTGATCACCGCTGCACGGAAGTTGCGCCCGTATTTTTTGGAACATTCGATTATCGTGTTTACAACATATCCTCTCCGACAAGTCCTTCACCGACCTGACACGTCGGGAAGAATGATTAAGTGGGCGATAGAATTGGGACAGTTTGATATTCAGTACCGTCCACGAACTGCTATCAAAGCTCAGGTGTTGTCTGATTTCATTGTTGAATTTACTCCCACTGTCAATGCGTCCATTGAAGATCCGACATGGACTCTCTACGTCGATGGATCGTCCACCGCTATACGAGCTGGAGGAGGGATTGTCTTAGTTAGTCCTGATCAGCAAGTGTTTTGCTACTCTGTAGCATTCACCTTCCCGGCCACCAACAATGAAGCCGAGTATGAGGCCCTCTTATCAGGTCTACGCTTCGCCGAATCCATGAATGTCTCCTCTCTACGAGTATTTTCTGACTCTCAGTTACTAGTCAGCCATATCAATGGTACTTACGAAGTTAAAGAACCACGGTTGTTGCCTTATTTTGACCTTGTAAAGAAGAAGCTGACACGGTTTAAAATGACGTTGGAGCATATACCTCGGTCATCCAATATTCAAGCAGATGCTCTTTCACGTTTGGCCTCGCCGACCGATTTGAATAATGTCAACTTCGTGCAAATTACTCGGCAGGCGACCTCATCAACAGTCTCTACAGACGTCGTCATGGTTGACGCCGCCCCACCAACTTCAAATCCGACGTGGATGGATCCGATCGTCGACTATCTTCAAACCGGGGCCATACCTGAAGACCCGAAAGAAGCTCGCACTCTTCGTGTTCGTACTGCTCATTTCACTATTGATCAGGGAACGTTATATAAGCGTGGATATTCTACCCCATTGCTTAAGTGTTTGTCAGAAATTGACGCCCAACGAGTTCTTCAAGAAGTACACGAAGGAGTCTGCGGTACCCACCAAGGAGCTCAAGCTTTGTCCCACAAGATTCTCCGGCAAGGCTACTACTGGCCGACTATCAGAAAAGATGCCGCAGACTGGGTGCGAAAATGCCACAAATGCCAGATATTTTCCCCTAACATTAATCAACATCCTGAACTCCTCAAGTCAATTTATAGCCCATGGCCATTTGCAAAATGGGGAATTGATTTGATCGGCCCACTTCCAACAGCAAAAGGGGGTGTTCGGTTTGCAATATTAGCTGCTGATTACTTCACTAAATGGGTAGAGGCTGAACCTCTCGCAACTATAACGGAACAGAAGATGATTGATTTTGTATGGAAATCAATCGTTTGTCGGTTTGGAATTCTGAACTCCATCATAACCGACAATGGCCGTCAGTTTGAAAGGAAGCGATTTGAAAGCTTTTGTGAAGATTACGGCGTCAAGAACTTTTTCTCGTCACCTTATCATCCACAAGCTAATGGACGGATAGAAGCCGTAAATAAAATTATCAAGAACGGTCTGAAAACTCGGCTCGAGGCTGCAAAGGGATCATGGCCTGACGAATTGCCTTATGTCCTGTGGTCTTACCGGACGACGACAAGAAATTCGACTGGAGAAACTCCGTTTTCGTTAGCATACGGGACTGAAGCTGTGATACCGGTTGAACTGGCTTCTCCGACATATCGGGTCACTCACTTCTCTGAAGAAACCAACTCGGCAAACTTGAAAGCCAATCTCGATTTGGTCGATGAGTTACGGGCTGATGCTGAAATTCGAAATGCCGCTTATAAACGACGTAGTGAAAAGTACATCAACTCAAGACTCAAGCCACGCTCATTTGTCAAAGGAGACCTTGTGCTGAAAAGAGTCACTGGGGCCAATGTCGGCCCGTTACAACCGAAGTGGGAGGAACCTTTTAAAGTAAATCATCTGATTTCTAATGGTACCTACCGACTTGAAACTCTAGACGGTGTTCCCCTTCAGTATCCTTGGCATATAACCTATTTAAAAAAGTACTACCAGTAAACTTGAAGGCCAACGTTCTCTCCCTGACGTGTAAAAAGTTTTTGTCCTACTCATGTACAAGAACCATATTTTGCTATCAATAAAATTTGTATGACGAACCTCTATAATTTGTTCGATCACTCGGACCACAATAAATCGGTCCTCGTTGCTAAGGCTAAACGTGTTTCATACCCTGAAGTCGGTATGACCTGGCCAAACGCGACAAAGCCGGATACTTCCAAGCCCTGAAGTTGGTGTGGGGAGGCTTATGCTCTATAATATCAAATCCCGACGTTGATTTGATGAGCTCGCAATAAGTGTTTACAGTAAAAAGCAAGTCTTTTATGACTTGTTCCAATAAAGAGTTTGCAGATGTCGGATAAACTATAAATTGTGCCGACACCAAAAATTTAACCAAACTCAAGACAAGACAATGTAAATATTAAATATCACGTTGGAATGATTACGAGCATGATCCATTGAACGTTCGTTTATCTTCCTCCGACATGTTTTGACTTGGTACAATAAATGTCAAAACAATACATACATGAAACATAAAACCAAAACATTAAATTTCATTAATCATAGGAAACTGTCATTACATTCGAAAAAAAAAAAGAAGAAAAAGAAAGGAAAAGAGAGATAACAGATTTCATTCATCTTTCTTAGTCCCCGATGACGACGCTTCTCCCACAGTGGAAGCTTGAGGATTCTCGGACTCAGCCTTATTCTTATCCGCAGCATCCAAATGATTTATCAGTCTCTCGCCCAAGCACTGCATTACCTCCTCTTCCTTCTCTTCCATTGCTCAGACGACGTCGCTTTCTTTTATGATGGGGACGTCATCATCCTCGTGTAAAACTCGATCGTCATCGGATGGGATCAGTTTAGTCAACCACCCTTTGGCTTTGGCGTCGTCTTCTGCCACTTTCCTCAAGGCAAAGCCGGTAATTGCCTCCATGAGCTCCTCGTCAGATAAGTTTTCCAGAGTTTCAATGACGAACGCCTCAGCAATCGCCTCAACACATATGTTCGCCAAGTCGGGTTTTTTGGTCTTTTCCACCTCAAGGACCATATCCACGAACGCCCGACGAATTTTGGCTCTACGTTCCTCCGACAAAGGCACCATATCCAACTCCAGCATCCGACTTTCCTTCTGCTTTAGAAGTCGGTCGGCAAAATCCCGCTCATCTTGGTCTGCTGGGACATGGGCATTCTTAATCTCAGGGTTGAGGCGATGCTTCTCCATTTTTTCCAAAAGAAAGATGCGCAGCTCATCGACGGTATAGATGCCATTTTCCACCCTGTCGATGACCCAGCGCAATGTTAGTGCGGCATTCAGCTCTAAGTCCCACTCGGTCACAATGTCCGCACTTAACACCTTGTCGGATTCAGCCACCGCCTTCTTGCAGACATCAATGCCCTCTTG
>CACSLK010030614.1:432786-442831 GCA_902706635.1 Striga hermonthica | reverse complement strand
TTTTTTTTTTTTTTGTTTTTTTTTTATTTTTTTTTATTTTTTTATTTTTTATTTTATTTTTTTTATTTTGCCATCTTTAAGTCACTTATCCATTTGCTATTATATATTACCAATTGTTGGAAAATGTTTGTCACAAAGAGGGGGTTCTTGACTTTTTCTCTGTCAATCCTCTTCGGGCACACTTGGTAAAATTCGAATCAATATTGTGTAGTGATTGGAATTTGCCTCATTATGAGATAATATTTTTCACGATAATCCATTCTTATTGTTCGTAGACTTTATTTAATTCATGTTTCTCCTAGCTAGGACTGTTATAGAAAACAAGATGAAATGAGCTTGGCACGCGAGTGGCTCGATAAGACCAAGATATGGCATTAATGTTAACCTTTGACTCTTGAATCTTTTACTCTAATTCCTATCTCATCCCTTGAGTCGTTCCACCTCTGATTGATTTTTTTTTTTTCTTTTTATTCTTAATTTTATTTTCTTTCGTTTGTTCTTTCATTTTTGTTCTGATCAGTGTTCAAATTATTAACCTTTTGGGCTTTTAAGGAATCTACGATGGTTTACGCCTTACAGGACGTGGAAAAACAGAAATTTTATGGCTTTTTGTTCTGTTTGGTTTTGAGGGATAGCTCATACAGGAATACCTCCAAATTTCCTCTAAGCTATTGGGGACTAAATCTATTGTTTTGGCTTTTATGATTTTCTTATTCAAGTTATTACTGAAATTGTTACAAGAATTATGAGACGAAAAAGAGGCCCGAGCTTCTAAAAATATTTTTCATAAAACGAGTTGAGCTTGAGTTCGAGCTAGAGCTTGAACATACAAGTTAAGAGCTGGGCCTAGCTTTACTCCATCTCGTTATTCTTCTCGACCTAGCTCATGCCAGCTTGATGATATATGCTCTAAGATGAGTTTGGATTTCAAGTACTTGGGCTTGACTCAACTCGTGAACAGCTCTAGCTCCTAATGGATTTGAGTTTGTCTTATTCTGGTATATGTTAACCATGCAATGAGGTTTATTTCGTAGTATTACTTGTCAAAGATCTAAACTGACATGCAATTGCGAATTCATATATTCTTCTTTAGTTGATCCGTCCCTTTTGATTCATTTATTTCTTATTCTATGTGTGATTGCTTGGTTTGTTCTTTAACAGTGCATAGCTACATAAATGCTGATAATTTACCCCTTTCTCTTGCAGTGGATTCTACCTATATTTTTCTGGAGAAGGAAGTCACGCAAATGCAGGTGTGTGCACAAGGAAAGCTAACCTATCCTTATGTCTGTTGAATAGATTATCCCTTGCTAATGTTGCATAACTGCCGTTTTTCCCTTCGTGATAACGTCTTGTGTATTTTTGGATATAATATCCTGATACTTGAAAGATGTTTGCATGATAAGCTGATTATAGTTTTGTTGTGGGAGTACACACTTATAAGTAACTTGGGTATATGCGGATGAATAGCATGGAGATTTGAAGAATGATGTAGCTAACCAAAAGTGGATCATAGTGATGCATCAAAATTTCGTTTAACAGTTTTGTTGAACTTATGCTTGATAAATACCATGTATTTACAAAATTACTGCTTATTGTCTTAGGTACATGTTTGGCTTGTCAGACAAGAATACAGGGCTGCTATTGCTTTTGGAACGTGATCCTCGTGTGGGAATATGGAGATGTGTTCTAAGCACAGCCATGTAAAAAGTGAATTTGTCCATAAGTGAAGTTTGGGAGATCACCGAGGCGATGTGTATGTTCTGTGCCTTTTGCCTCTTGTCCGGTCGGGATTGTTGTCTGGATTTTTTTTTTTTCTCTGTCACGCGATGTTGGGAATTCGTTTTATCATTTGTAGGTGGCCAACTGATTTAATTGGATTTGATGGTTTAGGGTACAGTTCACTGGGAAAATATGGATACTGTGCCTTCTTTTTTGCTGTACTTCGTTTGATTTTGTTTATAAATTTGCTCAGTTCATTTTTCCTCTGTGTGCTCGCTCGCACGTTTTTATCAGCAACTGAAATCCAACAGTTTTAAGTCAGTCTATGCGTATAATGAATTGATGACGTAAAAAATGTATATAACTTGCCTGAATAACCATCGCGTAGTTAGGGCTGCAAACGAGTCGAGCAACTCGCGAGCCGCTCGTGAGTGCTCGAGTCAAAACTTGGCTCGAGCTCGAGTTTGACCGAACTTGAGTCGAGCTTGAGCGGCTCGAGATATATGAAATTACTAAAATATCCTTGTATATATATGTATTTAATGGTTATTTTACAAAATTGCTTGAAAAAATCGAACCGAACTCGGGCAGATTGAGCATTTTGAATTCGAGTCGAGCTCGAGCTCTTGTATTTTTTTATCGAGTCGAGCTCGAGCCTCATAAATTGAGCTCGAGCAGCCAAAAAAAAAATTCAATCCTGCTCGATAAGGTCAATACTCGACTCGACTCGTTTGGTTTGGAGTCTTACGCGTAATACACTGCAAAGACACAATGGAAAAATGTTGGAAGTACATAAATTATGTACATAGAGGCATCCATAAGATGATGTGATATTTTGGAATCTGATATCTTGAATCTCTAATTCAATTATTAACTTTGCCAACAAAGAAGAAATAAAAACAAAAATAAAAAACAGAATCAGGAATCAAGATAAAGTAGAACTCTTGAAATCCTTTACGATTCCCCATTCACATTTTCTTAGAAATACTCTATACATTAAATTTCTTAAAATCAAGATCAAATCCTGTTTCTTTTCCTTTATTAATTTTCTTTCTTTTTTAATAGGCATGGATGATGATGATCAAGTTAATAAGGATGGTGACATATCAAATGGTAATACATGGATTCAAATTTTGTTTGTCTTGAAAAATTTCAGTTTGATTAAAAAAAACATTGGTGTTATAATATGAATCATATAATCTAAATATTTGGAACAATGGTTAAATCTTTAGAGCTTACGGGTAAACCTATTGTGCCCGAAAACAAAGAAGGTTTGGAAGCATGCACCAGTGTGCTGGGATGGGATAACTACTGATCTTGCAGGTTTAGAGACTGGTGGGGTTGCTCTTTGGACAAATCACAGGTTTCTGAAACCAGAATTCAACTAACTACATACATTTTATGGTAGCTTAGGAAGTCCCGGAATCTTTGGCAATTTGAACGGATTTGGAGACCAGAACATATTACAGTCCAAGCTGCAGAGAGAGCTTGGATAGAAGCTCTGGAAAATGGGAGCAGGTACAAAGTTGGCCAAACAAAAAACTAGTTAGGTCTGTTTGGACAGTATAGTGGTTAGTGTTTTGCTTGGTGTATTTGCTAGTGTTGTGTTTGTTCTGTTTTGTGTCTTGCTGGAGGATTCACTGTTATGTCAACTGCCTCCAGCAGGTGTTAGGTTTGTTGGTATGTCTAGGCCGCTCTTTGCTTGGTGCAGTTTTCTCTAGCTGGCCCTCGGTTTTTAGTTTCGAGTGGTGACCGGTGGTGTTTGTAAGTTTGGTTTAGCAAAGTATATAACCGAATTGTTATTTTAACGCAAAATCTGCTATGTGAGTGTCCACAGCAGAGGCCCCCAACCAGTGGAGAATTGGCTATCAAGTAACAAGTAATACCCGTGGCCAAATAATTTTTGTACCGTCTCAAAATGAGGTTACCATGATATCATCAATTTAATGAGTTCTCAAATTCAGAAGATTCATAGATAGAGAATGCCCACTAGCAGTAGCTCAATGAATTCAGCCATTCAATTTAACGTCCTAATGTCAGAGTTACATACATTTGGTTCCAATTTTTACAGATCTCTGCATTCAAATATACAGTTTTACCTTCTCCATTTTCAAATCGAAAGGGTTTAATGAGCTATACAATCAAATCAAATCAAAAACGAATTAGCATTACATAAAACAATATGAAGCCCATACGAAGGGTAAGTTGGTCAAAATACACGCATTACATGCTCACTCAATCGGAGATAGAAATGCTGTGTAAGAACCATCACCATACTTCAGTCCTTTCAAAAAGGCCGAACGTCTCTGGAAGGAGACAGTCGTATTTGGAATACTAAAAGGATTATCACTTTCTAGCAATTGTTCGTCAGCTGCAGCTAGGTGAGATGATTGATGGTCCTTGATTATTACGTCTAGACCAACATTCAAACCATTTGTGGTCGACTCAGTCAAAAAACTGCAATAAACCAAATAATGAGAAGGTATTGAACCGAAAAGAGTATAGTCATGTACAAGTACCAATGAATGCTCGGCCAAATTAAAATAGGAACTAAATTGTTTTAAGAAACAACCATGATTAAAAAAGTGTAACAAGCCTATCACATCAGTAGAGTACAGCTTCAAGCAATAACGAGATTTTGGGATACCTGGCTTCAAAGTCACCTCCATTAGATCGCATAGCATTACAAATGCCAGAAATGACCCATGGAGGAAGATATGCATCCTTGATTTCAACACTATAGCAGATTCCACCACCCGAACTTTTAGGTTCACTGTCCGTATTAGAGTCCTTTAGCCGGGAAGACAAGTAGTCAACCTTCCTTACCTGTTTGCATCTAACCTGCATAATAAATATGGAACTGATGGAATACACCAGAAAAAGAGATTGGATTGGGAAGTGTATCATGTCACATACTGAAGCGTGCATGGCAATTATCGTGCAGCAATTCTTAGGTTAATTATACACTTCTCTTGCCAATACCTATACAAGTAAATTATAACAATAGGAAAATCATGGATAGTCAGAGAGTTGAATTGAAAAGAACGATTATTGAACCTAACCTTTCAAAGCAGAAATTATTTTAGCAACTTAGAAACTTGGTACAGTTTATCAAAGCCAGGTTATATTATTCTTTATGAACAGCTTATAACAGCCACAGTTGAACATCTACAATTGTTTATATCGAGTATACATGATGCAAGTGACTTCCTTGATAACAATGAAAGTCTGCTATTTACCACAAACTACATAATAATAGGCCTACCTCGGGAGTCGAAAGAGCAGCATTCTCAAAAGGAACTGGTGAATACAGCACAGGGACATCACCACCAGTCAAAGAAGTTAAGAAAGATCTAAAAGAAAACAGAGAAATTTCAGATAAAGAAAACAAATGGAGAATGTTGATCAAGTATTTCTAACATTTGTTGCCAAACAAAAGTTACATAAACAGCAAATGCCAAACACCAACCTGTAATTCAATAGAAAATCATACAACGCGTGTACATTCTTATTCCCGCTGAACATCAGTAGGGATTGTGGAGTGTTATCAACGCCAATCAAGGACTCTATAGCTCGAGTCTGTGACAGTCAGATAAACTATAAATTATAACTGCACACATTAGATAATGAAAGGACTTGACCAAAGCCAATGACCTTGAATGTACAGCATGAGAAAGACAACTTTACATCTTTAGTTATGAACAAAAGCAGCAGCCATGTAATGTGAAATTAACCAATTTTGTTGCTGTTCTCAAAATTATTGAAAACATGGGAATAAGTAAGTTAACGTCCTTGAAAAGTGTAGATAATGGAGTTCTTAACAGAAAAATGATTCGCAATTTTTGTCAAGCAAGGTGTAGGATGATTAATCATATTTGATCTAAATATGCACCATTTCAAGTTTTATAATTGGCATAAATGGAAAAAGTTACAAACCTGGCCAAGATTGTGTTTCTCAATATGAGAAAGTTCAACGATGTCTTCTGCGGTAACTTCTTCTAATTTAGAAAAACAAAGAGGCATTGAGAAAGAAACATCCTGAAATCAGAAAATAAAATGCACAAAATCAAATTTTGATATTTCAACTACGAGTGGGTTAAAAGAACACTCATAAAGTAACAGAAAAGGAGATCCAAGTGGCTAGAAATATGAAATCAAAATAACAAGACAAAATCTGGTTTATGCGATTTATGACACAGTTTTAATTTCTACAGAACACTCATCTTTACGGATAAAGTAAGACTTACATGTTCTTTCAGAAGTGACCTTAAATTTCTTGTCGACTGAGAAACATATGCATAGCAAGAAGACCTGATTTTGTTCGCACCATCATATGCAGTGAACATAACTACGAATTGAGGACTGCACACTGCAAATGTTTTTGGAGGGGCAGAAAAGAAAATGGATATAACACATTAACATCCAACAACAAGAACAAATTTGTTTAACCTTTTATTTTTACGCAAACACAGGAAAATTGATGATCGTGTAAAGAGATTTGGGGTGAAAGAATTCAGATGAATACGTCAGTTCATATTTAAGAGCTCAAGCATAAATGTTCTTGCAAACATGAAAAGTAGAACATAAGTTTGATCTATCTATATCTATATCTATACTACTTTAAAAGGAGGAGTGTTTTTGTAAAAATTCATAATGCCTAAAAAACCCTTACTTTGACATAAATTTTATAGCAAATTAGTAATACACTAATACACATCATATTTTATTTATATTTTTAATTAAAAAATGAACTACCTAAAAAACCCTTACTTTCACATGTTTTTAATGGCAAATTAGTAATATACCAATGTCATCATATCTTATATCCTCCCTATATATAATTAAAAAAACATAACTTTTCTCAATTCAACATAAGCAAATCAATGAAAATAATATATTTTTAAAAATTTTATGAACAAAAGTTGACTCGACAATATTATTAATGAATTTACGATATTTAATTAAAATATTAATTAAAAAATTGTAATTATATATAATATAATATAGAATATACAAATATTTGATATAAAATGAGGCAGATGATCGAAAAAATTCTATACTTTATATTATGTCTTTTTTGATAAACCTACAGTTAAGAACATGTGAAAGAACAAGATAAATATAAGAAATAATATGAATAATAAATAAGTTGTGACATGTACTAATAAATATAAAAGAAACTAATAAACAAAAATAATATAATTAATACAACTAAATATAAACCTTCTAAAAATATACTTATCGATGTAATCGAACTGAGTTGTTAAACGCTTGTTAGTTTTTTGTTCTAATTAATTTATGTGTAAATTTGAAGTTATAGACAATAGTTATTTGTACATTTATACATGTAGATTAGAAAAAAAAACTTTATTATTCTAATTTTAAATAACTTTTTTATTTACTAATATAGAAGTATCATATTGAACAGATAAAATAAGAAATATTTTAATTATATAATATTTAATATGTAAGAAATGTAACTCAATTGGTAAATTAATAGGTAATCTTGGGATAAATTAATGAGTGATTTCTGAAAAAANAAAAAAAAAAAAAAAAATTATAGGAACTAAAAAGTTCACGTGTTTAATATATTTTTAATAGAAAAAATGTAAACACATATATTCAATAAATACTACATAAAAATATAAGAAATCTTATATCCTCCCTATATATAATTAAAAAACATAACTTTTTTCAATGCAACATAAGCAAATCAATGAAAATAATATATTTTTAAAAATTTTATAAACAAAAGTTGACTCGACAATATTATTAATGAATTTATGAATTGTAAATATTTAATTAAATTATTAATTAAAAAATTGTAATTAAATATAATATAATATAGGATATACAAATATATGATATATAATGAGGCAGATGATCGAAAAAATTATATACTTTATATTATTTGTTTTTTGACAAATCTACATTTAAGAACATGTGAAAGAACAAGATAAAGTTTTAAAAAAATACTAAATATAAGAAATAATATGAAAAATAACTAATTTGTGACACGTACTAATAAATATAAAAGAAACTAATAAACTAAAATAATATAATTAATATAACTAAACATAAACCTTCTAAAATATACTTATCGATGTAATCGAACTGAGTTGTTAAACGCTTGTTAGTTTTTTGTTCTAATTAATTTTATGTGTAAATTTGAGGTGATAGACAATAGTTATTTGTACATTTATAGATGTAGATTAGAAAAAAAATCTTTATTATTCTAATTTAAAATAATTTTTTATTTTCTATATTAGTTTTTTTTATATAATATATAAGTATCATATTGAACAGATAAAACAAGAAATATTTTAATTATATAATATTTAATATATAAGAACTGTAACTCAATTGGTAAATTAATAGGTAATCTTGGGATAAATTAATGAGTGATTTCTGAAAAAAAAAAATTATAGGAACTAAAAAGTTCACGTATTTAATATATTTTTAAAAGAAAAATTGTAAACACAATTATTCAATAAATAATATATAAAAAATATAAGAAATCTTATATCCTCCCTATATATAATTAAAAAACATAACTTTTTTCAATTGAACATAAGCAAATCAATTAAAATAATATATTTTTAAAAATTTTATAAACAAAAGTTGACTCGACAATATTATTAATAAATTTATGAATTGTAAATATTTAATTAAATTATTAATTAAAATTTTTTTATTAAATATAATATAATATAGGATATACAAATATTTGATATATAATGAGGCAGATGATCTAGAAAATTCTATACTTTATATTATGTGTTTTTTGACAAATCTACAGTTAAAACATGTGAAAGAACAAGATAAAGTTTTATAAAATATTAAATATAAGAAATAATATGAAACATAACTAAGTTGTGACACGTATTAATAAATATAAAAGAAACTAATAAACAAAAATAATATAATTATTATAACTAAATATAAACCTTCTAAAAATATACTTATCGATGTAATCGAACTGAGTTGTTAAACGTTTGTTAGTTTTTTATTCTTATTAATTTTATGTGTAAATTTGAAGGGATAGACAATAGTTATTTGTACATTTATACATATAGATTAGAAAAAAATCTTTATTATTCTAATTTTATATAATTTTTTTATTTATTATATTAGTTTTCTTAATATAATATATAAGTATCATATTGAACAGATAAAATAAAAAATATTTTAATTATATAATATTTAATATGTAAGAATTGTAACTCAATTGATAAATTAATAGGTAATCTTGGGATAAAATAATGAGTGATTTATGAAAAAAAAATTATAGGAACTAAAAAGTTCACGTGTTTAATATATTTTTAATAGAAAAACTGTAAACACAATTACTCAATAAATACTACAAAAAAGTTATAAAAAATCTTATATCCTCCCTACATGTAATTAAAAAACATAACTTTTCTCAATTCAACATAAACAAATCAATGAAAATAATATATTTTTAAAAATTTTATGAACAAAAGTTGACTCGACAATATTATTAATGAATTTATAAATTGTAAATATTTAATTAAATTATTAATTAAAAAATTATAAATAAATATAATATAATATAGGATATACAAATATTTGATATATAATGAGGCAGATGATCGAAAAAAAATCTATACTTTATATTATGTGTTTTTTGACAAATCTACAGTTAAGAACACGTGAAAGAACAAGATAAAGTTTTAAAAGAATATAAAATATACGAAATAATATGAAAAATAACTAAGTTGTGATACATACTAATATATAAAAGAAACTAATAAACAAAAATAATATAATTAATATAAATAAATATAAACCTTCTAAAAATATACTTATCGATGTAATCGAACTGAGTTGTTAAACACTTGTTAGTTTTTTGTTCTTACTAATTTTATGTGTAAATTTGAAGTGATAGACAATAGTTATTTGTACATTTATACATATAGATTAGAAAAAAAAATCTTTATTAATCTAATTTTATATAACTTTTTTATTTACTATATTAGTTTTCTTTTTTGACTGGAACTATATTAGTTTTCTTAATATAATATATAAGTATCATATTGAACAGATAAAACAAGAAATATTTTAATTATATAATATTTAATATGTAAGAATTGTAACTCGATTGGAAAATTAATAGATAATCTTGGGATAAAATAATGAGTGATTTATGAAAAAAAAATTATGTGAACTAAAAAGTTCACGTGTTTAATATATTTTTAATAGAAAAATTGTAAACACAATTACTCAATAAATACTACATAAAAAATATAAGAAATCTTATATCCTCCCTATATGTAATTAAAAAACATAACTTTTCTCAATT